>JACEII010000028.1:3924319-3945546 GCA_014332785.1 Antheraea mylitta | reverse complement strand
AGAATGCGGTCGCGTTGTGTAACGGATACAATTGAATGTCGGTCTACCATGGAAACACTGCGGTTCGATTCTGGATATGTTGTCTAATGATGGTCGCATTATTTTGTTAACATATGAGGTCTATAAAAAAAGTGGTACATAATTAGAAATGAAAATTTAAAAAAAGTTAAAATCGTGAAAGCGGTCGTTTTGTGTAAAGGATACAATTGGATGTCGGTCTATTCTGAAAATACTCTAGTTCTTTTCTGGATATTTTATTGAAAGATGGTCGAAATAATCTGTTAAGAAAACACTATGTCACAAAAAAAAAGAATAAAACGCAGTTACCAATTGCAATAATAATAGAAGGGATCAGATAGATTCAATCGTGCTTAAAGTATCCGCATATACAACTTTTAGCATAATAAAGTTGCCAATATAATTTGTTTTTTAAAAACACTACACTGTATTTTATTATTATTAATTTCTATATTATTATTTTATATTGTATATATATTATATATAGTATATATATTTTATATATTAGTCTGGCTGTCGAATCTCATCCACCATTATAACCGAATAATGTCACAATTAAAAGAATTTTAGCGCGCCATCTACACTTCATGTCTTGAACTAAAAAATGAAGCGAATGTGCTGTATGATTTATATGAATACGGTTCGCATATTAACAACTAGTTCCAAAATATTCCGTAAATAAATATAGTGGCAGCACGTGGTGCTTTCTGTATGTGTAAATTAGTAAAATCACGACTAATTTTGCCAAATGTACCGTGACATCTGAGACTTTTTTAGGTCTTAGGAATTCAGTTAATTATTGCTTATATTATATAGTTATTTCTTATCTTTCCTAGTTGGTAGGTTGGTTTCTATTGCCCGGCTGATTAACTACTACCAACGTTTTGGAAATCTGTCGCCAATCATGTTGGTGTGTTTCGGAAACTACACTCGTTAGCCTATTAAGTAACATATAGTTGTAGAGATGTTCTACTTAGATGATAGGATTTGTAAAGAATTCAGTCTAAGGTTTTTTTATATATTCTAGATATGGCATGATTTATTTTATATCTAAAGTACACATTTGTCAAAGGTTTATTGTATACAATATTAATTACCTAATAATAACTTGGACTACATTAAAAGCTAAAGAATTATGAAATCAAAATTATCTAATTTGATTGAGTTTCATATCCCGTTTGAAATTTTTAGTATAGGTCTTTTGTCTATAAAGCACTGTGATCTAATACCACTTCACTGTGTACAACAAAAACACTGTGATTTAAAAAAGTTAAATTTATACTATTGATGTTTTTTTTTTACTTTTAACTGTGAGTAATTTGTCTGCATTATACAATATATATTAAATTTATGATTTCCATACAGAAATTTCTCTATCCCATAGTTGATTAAGAATTAATAATATTTGGTAAGTTATTCAATAAAACAAGCAAGACAACAATTAGATCATACAAAGACAAAAACCCTATGTTATATGAATGGGAAGAGTATGGTAATTTAGTTGCGGGTTTTCTCTTCGGCGTTTTTATTCCTAAATGTTTTATGGTATAAACTAACGTTTTGAACGGTACAGAAGTTAAAAAAGATAACTTGTTTAAATAACGTATTTCCTGATATTGATTGATCTTGATATATACTGTCCCAAAAGGTGATCGCCGAACGTGCCACTCCTAAACTAGTGCTACAAATGGTGTGTGATGGTTGATTAATGTAACAGTCGGGTCGCGGGAGAGCTACTTTGGAGAGCAATAAAAACACGGGTTAACTGATCGACTGTTCAGAGTAAACTGAAACTAAAATTTATTAAACGCTTGAACAATGGTATCGACCCATTCGAACATAATTATGGTCACCTACCCATAACATTCACCTAACATTTTTTTTTGTTTTTTTTTTTATTTTTTTTCGTAGGTGGTAGAGCCCCGCTGAAGCTATTTTTGGTTTCCGCATGAATGGGTCGGCTCCTCCGGGGTAGTACCACCCCTCTCACAGATAAACGACGTGAAATAACAGTGCTTGCATTGTTGTGTTTCGTTCGGTCAGTGAGAGAGCCGGAGGCCCACGTCCCTTCCTCTTTCCTTCTTTCCCTTTCCTTCCCCTCCCCCTTCTCCCATATACAGGCTGGCAACGCACTTGCGACGTTCCTGATGTCGCTAGTGTCTATGGACGGTGATGATCACTTAACATCACGTGACCCACCAATTCGTTTGCCTCCTTTGATATAAAAAAAAAAAAACCTAACATACCACCAATGATGTGTAAATCGCAACACAATACTACCAGATTAGGCCCCCTTCGGCAGCGACTCAAGGCTAGGTTCGTTCCCTCGGTGTGGAGCCCTTGAGTGCGCTGCTCGCGCGATACAGTGTCACAAAAATTTACATCACTGCTACAACACTACACCATCATCCCCACACACGTGCACGCCTACACGCTTACACATGAAATTGGAAGGGTTTTATTTTTTCCCTTATCGAACTGAAAAAACTCTAATTTTCCGATAAAAAATATATGGAGGAGTTGTTGAGGCGTGTATGCTTGGTACACATATGCGTCTCAACAACTCAAACATATATGAATAGTTAGCTAGGTTAGCTAAGTTGGGTCGCAAGTTTGTATGTAACAGGCAACAGTCAAGCCGAGGTGTGCCGTGTACCCTTTAGCTAGTTGCCCAAATAAAATCGGCTGAGTGCCTTAAGCGCTCGCCTTTGTAGTTCGGTGAAGCTGTTAAGACCTTGCTAGGTCAATAGCGTAGACAGTTCGAAAAAAAAAAACAACACAATACTACGTAATAGCGTATTTTACTTCACAATTATTTAGATCGGTCCACGTTTCGGAAACAGTAATTACTTAAACTCATATAAGCATTTAGAGCTATTGATATACCTACGCAAATACACTAGCCTTTCCCGTGACATCGTCGGCGTATGAAAAGTAAGAACTGAAAGAAACGAAGTTTGCAGTAAAAATACAACTATCTCTTCAGAAAAACAACCCAGTCATCGAGAAGCACCGGCAACAAATTCGATCTGGTTTATCTCTTCACGATACATATTTTTCCAAACATAGATGTCCCTCGTAATAGAGCGTGCTCACGCCCACGCCCGCGTAACCACAGATCGCGCCGCCGCGGTCTGGGGGTTAATTTCGCTCCCGCACACCCGATTAGGCCTCCCACGGCAGCGGCTCAAGCCTAGGTTCGATCCCTCGGTAAGGAGCCCTTGAGTGCGTTGCTTGCGCGATACGGTGACACACCCATACATCACTGCTACAACACTACACGATCACCTCCACACACGTGCACGCCTACACGCGACACATCTTGGTGGAAGGGTTATTTTTGTTAAATTTTTTTCCCTTATCGAATTGAAAAACTCTCCAAATTTTTCGATAAAAATATATGGAGGAGTTGTTGAGGCGGATATGTTTGGTACACATATACGTTTCAACAACTCATACATATATGAATAGTTAGCTAGGTTAGCTAAGTTAGGTCGCGATTTTTGCATGCAACGGGAAACAGCCAAGCCGAGGTGTGCCGTGCACCCTTGAGCTGGTTGCCATTATAAAATCGGCTGAGTGCCTTAAGCGCTCGCCTTAGTAGTCCGGTGAAGCTTTTAAGACCTTACTAGGTCAATAGCGTAGTCAGTCCGAGAAAAAAAAAAAATCCAAACATAGATAGTTACATTCGTTGTTGGGTGGCCAGAGAAGGGCGTAATTTTTAGATATCACCATCGTTCACATATTGATTCACACCCCAGACATTAAAGCCCTTACGACATGGTGATTGATCTCACTATCCGGCAAATCAGTGATGTACTTTAGGACTTAGTTATAAAACTTAACACTATTATCTCAAAAACTGTTATTAGACTTAGTGAGCCTGATACATACTCCGAGCTCTTAATTAAGCTGGATCTTAAGATTTGAAGCTGTTAAGACCTTGCTAGGTCCATAGCGTAGTCAGATCAAGGAAAAAAAATACTCCGATGTTCTAGGATTAAAGCTGCCATGACTCAATGGTAACATTGTTGAATTCAGTGCTAATCGCTAAATTTAGTCTTGCGAAAATAACTAACATATAGCATAGAACATATTTCAATTACTATGATATTATTATAAGTGTTGGTAGTTGTCATATCTAGACAGCACTATTGTTGTTTTACTAAAGGTTGGTTGTGAATTATTATGTTTTGAATTTATCACCTTAAATCCAATAACACTAATCCAATAACCCAACAACTTAAACCCAACCAGTTGGTCTTCAACTAAACTATAATAGTGTTAGGTTGTGTTAGGAAATGTATTTTCACCAGTGTTGGAGACTTTCAATGTATATTCGTGCGACAATTATCTTCTTATATTCTATCTGTAGAGTTCTCCGTGGATTATATAGTGACCGAGGTGTTGTAAAAAGGAACACAACATGTATGTATACACGTATATTTGCGAGAGCGATCGATCTAAGCCGCTGGGCGAGCGTCATTGCTGAGAATTTTGTAATGTCTTAATTACGGCTACAATGCCCTAAAATAATAGTAAAATCAATATATAAGGATTTTACTGTTTGTCCCTAGGCCTAGTACATAATTATCTCACCATATATACAGTGTTAGCGATTTCAAACTCCAGGACATCAATAATTCTATGTCATTGTCTAATACAACACAAAAAAAAATCTAATGTTCAGGTTTCGTTATAATATTTCATTCGCATTTATGACATTACTATGAGAGTACAGAGAAGAATAAATAATTTTCAAACACGTAAATCTGTAACAGATATGCCACAATACAATGAAACAAGCAAAAGAGGAAAGTAGTGGTGTACCTGTTCAACAAAAACTCGATATAATGTGGGAACTGTCGTAGTACAATAAACGATAAAAATGGGGAAGTACGAACTGCTCCGGCAAGATAAACTACAACTCTAGCGCGGACGCATGTAGGTGTCGCTTTTAGTACTGTTATAAAGAAAAGTGTTACATTTATATTTATAATTTAATTAATGCAGGGATACTCAAACGGTAAATTGCGACAGGTTGATTACGAATGCTTATCGAATCAATCTCCAAAAAACTTGCCTATATAAAATTATTTAGAGATCTTGTAGTATGTTTGTAACAAGTAGTGAACAAATAAGTAAAATTTAGACGACAGTCCTGTATTACACATACAGCATTTTTTTTTTTTCGAACTGAATACGCTATTGACCCAGCAAGATCTTAACAGAGTCGATCAATCATAGTTTAACAATATTGTGGTGGATCGCCAGCAGTTTAAATTTCAAAGCGCCTGATTTAAGGATTTTAAAGCCAACTTCCTTGTTGTATAACCACATAGTGTATTGTATTTGTCATCGCGTATCTTTATGTTTAGTTTTAATAAACTTGAAACTAGCTGTCACAGTTATCTTATAAACGTTCAGGTTAACGTTTGGTTACGTAACGTTTGGAGTGTAGGTATATATAAAATAAATGAGCGACAATAATCCTTATTAAAAAAATGTTAATATCTATTGGTGTTAATATTAATGTTTTTTTGTATTGTTATTTGAAATTTGCTTCAACCAATCGCCATATGATGTAGTTACTTGCGCTATGTTGAAACTGCATTACGCATTAAAAATGCGGTTGTTACTACGATTGAAGACTGTTGCTCTTAAACGACCTCTTTTTTTAAACTTAAATATATAACAAAACTGGACATTATGCGTGTCTCACGACTCGTGTTTTTTATTGTTTGTATGTGAACTATAGGTATATCTTGTAAAGTACTAAACATCTGAATCCTGTCTATTGGCGAGAGTTAGTTTACTGATCATTCCGTTGAATCATAGTATCGCCGTCATACCAGGCGAATTAATTAAATCAATTAAAAATATTACGTTCGCTTCTATGTTAACTTTACGAAAATATATCGCTTACAATAATTATATGACAAAGTCTTCATATAATTGTTGACTTTATAAATAGAAATATTGTATATTAAAGTGACATTTAAGAAATATAATAAATGTATAGTTAACACTAATGTGCATGACAGTACAAATGCAATTAGATTGAACGGAAGAGCGCGTGCGCCGACCGCGATCACTGCTCGATCACATTGCATAACACCGAACTAGTGCTGTTACTTCATCGATAAAATTTACTATCGAGTTAGTTATATCGCATCGCTAGTAACCCGATTACTTAAGCACTATTTACTATGCATTACGTTAAACAACGAAAGTAATTTAGATCGCGTTAGAATGCATAAACTTTGGTTCTGTTCGAATTTCGTAATTATGTTATATGACATTCACTGTTTATATTGTATATGCGGAAAATAATTACGCATACAATTAAATATTAAAAATAACTCCCTGCATGGAATTTTTACTTGTGATATACATTTATTTGATTTAACAATAATAAATGAGTATAGTTGTATTGAAAAAATAACCACTGCATTATAAATGTGAGTCATCTATACTTCTATACTATAGTATAGGTTTTACAATAAAGTCCCAAAACATGTTACCGATATGCCGGATTGTAAATTTAGCGCCACGTCAAACGGGTCTTAGTGTCAAAAGGATATTATAGAGTGGATCAGTATGTGAATGATAGTGACGTCTGGAATTGACTCATCTCTGTGCATCCACTAGAAGCTATTGCATGATGTATTGTAGGTATATGTTAAAAAAATGTACTTGCTGGTTCTTGTCGATGACTGGTTTGTTTTCCGAACCGGTGGTCGTTTTTGACGTTAATAAGTGCCTTATTAGGGCTATAAACTGTAAAGTTTATGACTTTGTGACGTTGCAGAGGGTAATCTCAGGAAGTGCTTGTCGGATTTAAAAATTATTTCAGTGTTATATAATTCATATATCGAGGTAAGTTATAGGCAATATATAATCACGCTAAGACAAATAAGAGCGGAGCATTAATGAAAAATGTTACAAAATCGGGCCCAGTTGTGTCGCCCAGACTGTCCTTCTAGATGTTAAAGTCAACTTTTGCCGGGCGAAGCGTTGGGACGGTTGTCCAAGGTTAAATAGCAAGCCTTGTCGCCCCGTCGGTCGCCATGTCGGTACAACGTGGGGTTTTAATCCGTGCGAGTCGGACATAACCCGCTCTTTCCCCCGAGAGAGTGGCATATCTATCAGGGATTTCCCAACGTTAATAAAAAAAGGTTAGTTTGATACAAACTTGTTAAAACTACAATTTTAATAAACATTCCTCGTCCAGCAATGTGAATATTTTTTTTCCGTGAAAAATTGAAGCAGGCGATGTGGTACTTATGTGCAGCCTCTGTACATAACATATATTGTTAAAGATAAACAAAGAAGAACTTAAAAAATAATTAACATAACTCAATATATCATTAAATTGTACTCGATAATTCTTCAACAAGTAATCGACCGCCCAACACTAGATGTTACGTGCGTCGATCAAGATGTACAAGTTTTTTCCCAACACCACGAGTATTAGAATATGTTTTCTATAGTTTTAATATAAACAAATTTTAATAAAAAAAAATGTTATGTCATTCAATAATATCTTGGATTCCGTGGTGTAGTATTTTAAGCCTACTGAATCAAGAAATCGTGGGTTCGATTCTCACAAATAACAACTTTTGTGGGTGATAAATAATAATTATCTGTTTGACGTCTAAATGTTCAATATACATATATCTATACTAATATTATAAGCTAAAAAGTTTGTTTGTTGGCTTGAACGCGCTAATCTCAGGAACGACAGGTTCGATTTGAAAAAATATTTCATTGTTAGATAGCTTATGCTACGGTAAAACCACAGTATGAGCTTATGCTACGCTAAGACCAATAGGAGTAGAGCACCAATGATTAAAAACCGAGTTTTTTTTTCATTTGAGAGCTTCCGCTGCGTGTTAGGGTTACCTCAAAGTAACTATTCCACGCGGACGAGGTAAACCGTACCTAACGCTGCGCGTTATAAAAGACGTCCGCGACACATTTTTACCGACCCTCCTGATTCAATCACGGTACCAGCCTGTCCCTCGAAACAGAGCGTGTTCACGCCCACGCCCGCGTAACCACAGATCACGCCGCCGTGGTCTGGGGGTTAATTTCGCTTCCGCACACCCGATTAGGCTTCCCACGGCAGCGGCTCAAGCCTAGGTTCGATCCCTCGGTAGGGAACCCTTGAGTGCGTTGCTTGCGCGATACGGTGACACACAAATATACATCACCGCTACAACACTACACGATCACCCCCACACACGTGCACGCCTACACGCTTACACATGAAAGTGGAAGGGTTTACTTTTTTTTTTCCCTTATCGAACTAAAAAACTCTCAATTTTCCGATAATAAATATATGGAAGAGTTATAGAGGCGTGTATGATTGGTACACATATACGAAAATCGGCTGAGTGCCTTAAGCGCTCGCCTTAGTATTCCGGTGAAGCTGTTAAGACCTTGATGGGTCAACAGCGTAGTCATTTCGAGAAAAAAAAAAAAAGCGGACGAGGTAATGAACAAAAGCTTGCTACATAATAAATATTACATGTGTAACTGTTCACTAGTCATAGTACATAGCTATGTTTAATTTCAAATTAAATGGCAGTGTGCAGTTGATTTCAGTAAAAT
This sequence comes from Antheraea mylitta, assembly GCA_014332785.1. NCBI lineage: Eukaryota > Metazoa > Arthropoda > Insecta > Lepidoptera > Saturniidae > Antheraea > Antheraea mylitta. Next base: position 3,936,912 of record JACEII010000028.1, on the reverse strand, counting down.
CGTACAACATAATATATTATTACGCATCTTTTCTCAGACTTCATTTACTTTGTACCTCGTTATTTCACACATAGGCTATCTTATTAATGAAAGAAAACATGCACTAGAATATGGCCGGAAAATACGTATTTATCATTTAAAAAAGAATCATGTATGTTGATTCAGCGGTATTGAAGTTTTAAGCACAGTAACTAACTATTAAAACATAATAAAAAAGGAGGTAATAGTTATAGTTTGAAGACCACTACAGCACTATTAAAGTAAGACTGCTTTTATTTTTGCGATACGATGATGAGGTTTTTTAAGTTAAATTTAGAAGCTTACATGATATAAAGTGAAGGTCAAGACTAGAATAGACATTGGGTATTGATTAAAAATGTTAGTAACTATTAATAAAATAAGTGTTCGATGTAAATTTATGAACTTATGCTTGATAAGTATTAAGGTAAGTAATATAAGATACTCTAACATTATGATATATTTGGAATATCTTCTCAAAGAAAGCTTAAAGTTATTGAAGGCTAAGAAATATAAAGTCATATAATGTATTTAGACATCCTATATCAAACGCAAGTGACTAATTATGAGTTTCTTGACTTAAATGTTTGCTCAATATTATCGAGTATGGACACTGCTGCGGTTAATATCAATTCAAATCTTATAATAAAACTGGGTTTTTTAAGCGAAACATAATGATTAAATATTTCGTAGGATAATACGTGGAAAATTACAAAGCCCTCTGAATGTACTAAAATGCATGTAGATGAAGTTGTATAGAAAAACTAGTAAATATTTATATTTATTAATATAATATATATACTAAAATATTTATATAACATTTTAAAGGGTTTTTAATAACTTTGTCAATCGTCTAGTTTTAGAAAGGTTTTCCATATTCCATATTCCAATATCTAACTAAAAGAGAAATTATGTATGTTCATAAAATCAAAATGAATAATTTCGTTTAAAAATTAACATTCGTTTTTGATAGATGTACAAAGATTGGTGTCACTTCCAGACATCATCTTTCACATATTGATTCACCCTATAAGCCTTTAGACATTAAAAACATTCACATAGTGCTGCTTCAACTCTCTTTCCGGCACCTACAGTGTGAAGTGTAAACAGCCGAATACATTTTTTTAACCCTTTAACCGTAATAATTCCGACAGTACGTTAATATATCAGTCACTCATTACTTTATACATGTATATCATATGTATAGGTTTTTTAAACTGTAGGTGATCATTAATAAGGAGATTTCGAAAATTCAACTCTATGTTTGTGAACATAGGTATGAAAGGTTGTATAGTAATAGTGTTAGGTTTGTAAAGTACATTACAGTTTTGCCAGACAGTGAATTGCAGCACCTGAATATAAATATATATATTCAAACCTAGGTCCATCGACTCGATATTCGAACACACTATCAAAAAAGCTATTATTGCTTCAAATTCATTTTTAAATTGTACTACTATAATACTGTTATAGGACAGGTAAATTATATTTGTTAGGAATGCTTTTAATAAAACCGGTCTGGTGGTTTTCGGTTCATTACACATTTTAATAGTACATTGGATAACCTTAAGCAAGCGTAGAATTAAATGTAGAAACTAGAATGGCAAATCAAACGATTCATGCTTCATATGCGTGTAGTATAGTGATTTCATTTCTTTTTAATACGCACTGTTTGGTTACCTGGCAGAACGGGATAGATGACGGTAGTATTCGGTAAACTGTGAGTAAGCAATTATTTATTTTAATCAAAATGATTCTTTGAATACAGTATTATTGATTTTCTCTTGCCTGTGATTTATTTATTGTGGAAATGACTTTGATGTTTCATGGAAGCTACGTAATTTCTATGCAAACGCAAAATTATATAGAGCCTAAACCACATTCTGAGAAAACTTCAGCCTACCAGTAAATGTTTTATCAAAACTGGTTCAAGCGCTTCGATTATGGACCCGAATTAACAACTGAATTCAATTTAGTTTTATTTATTACTGGCAGCTATAACTGCTTTTATTTCTTTATATTTACACAAAACATTATTTTTCCAAAATAATACCACATTAATAAGTTAATCTTATCTCATAGCTTCAGCTATCTGCCAATAAAAGTCCTGTCAAAATTGTTCCAACTATTTTAGAGATTAGACGGAAGTTTATGGAGGTAAATTTTATTTTAACTTTTTTTTAAATACCCTATACACTTTTACAGCCTTGTAGTAAAAAACAGCTATTTTGAAATTACAAACAGTTAGATATAAAGCTGTTTATATTACAAGAAAGAGACTTTGGCGAGATCTTACTTTGTTATGTAGTCTCATTTATATGTTATTCATAACCTTGTTTTATTTGACTCTATGCTTTGTAATAGAAGTGGTGTTTTTCGTAATATAGTTCAGTTATTGTGCATATGTAAAGTGGAGGGGAAATAATACCACGGATCATGATTTCTGAGATGCCACATAAACTTCCCGGAAAATTCTAATAACAGGGCCACCATCTTGATAGAACATTGAAATGATCGCAAGACAATTTTAATGTTGTTGCCTACCCGAAAAAGATAGTAATAATCTGTAATCTACACAATTCAATAGATAACATTAATTTCGCTAAGTGTGGTTCACTAACACCAGTTGAACGTAAGCGAGTATCATTATTTTTGCCGGATCTAGTACGCTGTGAGTTTATATCAATGTCGTACTGTAATAAGATGATTAGTGGTAACGATCTAAGCGTACATTCAGACAGCAACCGGTTATTATAAAATTCATGCATAATGACCAACATATAATGAATTACACACACTACGCGATGACGTAAATATTGCGAATGCATTTTAAAAACAGCTCTATTTCGTACTTGTTTTCAACTTAGCTATGTTTAATAGCTATTGGCCAGTCTTTACTTGAATAATCATGAATATTCAAGTACTATTTTCATTGAAATAAAACCCTGTGAGTTTACACTTGCCCTGAGCTTTTGGCGAATAAAAAAATCGTGAATGAAGCCATAGGATGACGATAGATTTTTCTCTGTTACATACCTAACTAGCAACCCTCGGAACCTATGGATATGTTCCAACAAATACACTCGACAGTTAGTATTTCTAAAATTAGTGTATTATTTTAAACCACATCACATTATATTGTGCTATATAAAGAGATTTTAGCAGGAACAAGTTTGACAGAACATTACAAAAACGAATCGTTTGTAGAACAATAGGCAACAAGACAAAAAAAGAATAATGTATAAATTACTAGGTTTTGCCGTGACTTTCTTTGCTCTAGTATAGATTCGATCTATCCCTAGACATAGGATTTTTTTAGATGAAAAGTCCCTGTTTCCTTTTCCTTACCGCTGATTACTTGTATGCAGAAGTTTTACAAACGTACATTCACATTTATAATTCTAGTTGGGATATTCAAGAAGCAATACGAACATGTAAAATAGTAAAAAAAAATGGAAGTACAATATATATATAATGTTTGAATAATGAGACAAAACAGAAATCAAAACTATTAATACATGCTAACCAAAATAAAGTCTTCGACCCATGCCAACGGAAAACTAGTAAAAAAATAAAACTCGTAGAATTCAGTTATTTGCTACTCTCAAAGTTGACCACACGAGACTAGCTTGGCTCAACAAATACCCAATCCTCTATCAAATTTAAGCAACATTGAAGAAGTATCTACGATCTATTAAAAATTTATAAATATTAAAGAGCCCCTTTGACGCAATCGAGAGTCTCTTTTGGTGAACATACATCTTAGTGGTTTTCAATTTCATGTCAAAATTCTTGGAGTATTAGGATATGCTTGTCGCGTCAATAGTGTAAACTGCACAGACCTATGGGGGCGTATTGTGCCTTCATTCTTAACTCCTCAAACCGCAGTCGGATCCTTTAACAAAGGATCAAAACCTGTCGTTGAAACAGATTCAATGCCTGGAAGCTTGTCCTTGCTCTCCCAGTTAGGAAAGTTCTAAGGGGTTTTAATCCGTGCTACCCGGCGGGGTTAGTATCCGTTACGAATTTCCACATGTAAAAAGGGCTAAGCGCTTCTGACTAGCTATCAATCTCAAAATGAATATCTGCTGTAAAACATCTATATTCCAACAGCTGTATTTAAAGGAAAGTACCTCTATAGTATATAAAAATGATTCCCTATATTTTTCTAGTAATTGGAGGAGATAAAATAAATTAGTAAACTATATCACATGATTAAATCACTTTTAAATTGTAAATAAGTTAGCCAATCAAGTTATTTCTAATACTATATTATCATAGTATTTCGATATTAAAATCAAGATACGTTTATAATTTAACCTTCATAGTTGGAATCTGTAAAACACTTGTATTTCCCAATTAAAGCAATACTAGCTAATGCCCGCGACTATTTACGCATGAATTTACACTTTAGTGGTTAATTCGGAACTAGATATTTTGTCCTTAATTTTTTATATATTAATGTTATAATTAAGACATTTTTTTTTTTCGAAATGACTACGTTATTGACCCAGCAAGGTATTAACAGTTTCACCGGACCACTAAGGTGAGCGCTTAAGGCACTCAGCCGATTTTATTTTGGCAACCAGCTCAAGGGTGCACGGCACACCTCGGCTTGGCTGTTGCCTGTTGCATGCAAAATCGCGACCTAACTTAGCTAACCTAGCTAACTATTCATATATGTACGAGTTGTTGAAACGTATATGTGTACCAAGCATACACGCCTCAACAACTCCTCCATATATTTATTATCGGAAAATTGAGAGTTTTTCAGTTCGATAAGGGATAATTAAGACATATCAAAATTAAATGTTCCAACAATATACAAAACGATAATTGGAACGAAGTTCCTTATCGCGCGTTGTGAACGGGGGCTAGACGGAAAAAATTCTTACGAAAAGTTGTAACGACACATTTTGCTATAGTAAGCTATTGTAAGCTGTGCGGCGTCGCATGTTTCTCTGTCTGTCTCTCACTCTGTCTCTCTCTCTCTCTGTTATAGAAAGCAAGCCAGATATTTTCATTTCTATTTCGCATTGAACAGTGTGGTGTCGCGACGATTATTTTTGTTGAGTGTATACAGGTTTTTTGTAAATAATAAATAATAATTTAAATAAAATAGAATCCCAAACATATGTTTCCTACTTCAGTTACCACAAGCCAATTATTACGAAAATTGAGCCTACTGATTAAGTTTATATAACATTATATTTGTTAATAATAAAAAAAATATTATTATAACTTAAAAAAAATAAAATTTTATTACAATTCCTTCACTAATTAATCGAAAGGAACTTCGTTCCATCCGGGTGTCCCTTGACACCTCTCAAGTTTTCATACTGTATCAGTCGGAGTGACACCATAATAAACAATTTCTTTGAATATATTATATGTAAAAATGGTTATTGAAGATTATACTTGGAAGACAGTCATATATAGGTACTATAAGGGCCTTTCTTGAGGATATTTTTATGACATACAACTCTATACTATATTATATTGATATAAGAAAAAGTTTAGTCAACGTTACTAATGTAAGTGACCGAAAAATTCTTACGATTTTATCTTGATTTATCAACGTTATATAAAATACATAAAACCTTCGGGAAGGAATACTTTAACTAGTAGTAAAGTTATATCAAAATTCACCGTGTAATTTAGAAGCATTATGGGAACTATCACATTCATAAAAATGACTTTGTTCCAAGATAGTTCTTCTACATGTATAAATAAAAGTATTTTGTTGGTAAAAGTAAAAAAATGTTATATAATTGAAATGATAATAAATAGGTAGTCCAATTAAACTGATTGAGAAGTATAGGGATGACAGAAAAAAAATTAAAAACACACACATCGAAACGAAATCACAACCGGCGAAAGTGTTTACAACATTAATACATACGAAACAACTTACACATTAGGTATAAAACGAGAGAGCGGTTCTGTTGTACGACACTCCGGCATTCGCTGAACAACAAGCTAAGCGAACATGAAGATATTGGTTAGTATTATAATATATTTAGAAAAAAAAAATCAAAAAACAAACACGTGAAAGTGAATTAATGTGCTCGGGACAGTTAATGTGTTTTGTGATCAGTGTCTTTTTATTCATATCTAATTTTAATTATTCATAAATGTTTAATTCGTTTAAGATTTTTAATTTTTACACACCGAGAAAGAAGTTCAGATTGTGCCGTTTATAAGGTTTTATTTAATGATATTCATGTACATATAAATCATTTGAAGGTCTTGAAAAATAACGTAAAATATTGAAAACGGCTAAAATTGTATGCGGTTCATTTTCAAATATAACAACCCATATATAAGATTAAACTAATGCACATAATTCTGTGAAATTATACGAATCTAGAACACTGTTATTTGTATATATATTTCCTGATTTGCATAAGAAATCGACGCGGTCGTAACTTTTTGTCAATATTTTATTTAATGTTATCTTAAATTCAATTCTTTTGAGATTAATAGCTTTTTCTGATAGACAACAATATAGAATAAAGCTTATTTATAATTTACATACCAATACACAATCAATATTTTATTGTCCGTAAACTTAAAGTCTTTCATTATTAGATAAATAATATAAATATTATTTTTCATAATTTATTTTATATTAAAAATAAAATATTTACATTAAACAATAACTGATATATTTTTATATTAAATTTCATGATTTTTTTATTTCTTCCAGAAATCATTACTACTCCTGGCCGTGGCCATAAGCCTGTCCACGGCAGAGGAAAATACGGAGAACAATAAGGCCGAACAAGGTCTGGAATCGAAAAAGCAAGAAAAACGTGGCCTGTCCGAATACTACGGAGGTTATGAACACGAAAACAGCGGCTACGATTCCCACGGCCATGAAGATCACGTGAAAACTATCACTGTTGTCAAGAAAGTGCCTGTACCGTACCCAGTCGAGAAACACATACCCGTACCCGTTGAGAAACATGTACCCGTGCCTGTCAAAGTGCATGTACCACACCCTTACCCGGTCGTAAAAACGGTACATTTCCCGGTCAAAGAAATAATCAAAGTACCCGAATACATACCCAAACCATACCCTGTCACGAAACACGTTCCCGTAGCTGTAAAAGTGCACATCGACAATCCCGTACCAGTTAAAGTTTACGAGCACGTTCCCGTACCCGTCGAGAAAGCCGTACCCGTTCCTGTAAAAGTTCCCGTACCACATCCCTACCCAGTGGAGAAACCTGTTCCGGTACCCTATAAAGTCCCAGTCAAGGTACACGTTCCCTACCCGGTTGAAAAGATTATACACTACCCCGTGAAAGTACCCGTCGATAATCCCGTTCCCGTGCACGTCGATAAACCCGTCCCTGTGCACGTTGAGAAGCCCGTACCTTACCCGGTAGTGAAACACGTGCCTTACCCAGTCAAAGTGCACGTCGACCGTCCCGTACCCGTTCATGTCGAGAAACCTGTCCCGTATCACGTAAAAGTGCCCGTATCAGCCCCGTACCCCGTCGAGAAGGTAATCCCGTACCCGGTGGAGAGGAAAGTACCTATTCCAGTGAAAGTGCCTGTCGACAGGCCGATTCCGGTACACATCGAGAAGCATATTCCTTACCACGTGGAGAAGCCCGTACCTTATCACGTGAAAGTGGCCGTACCGGTGATAGAGCATGAGAAACACGAGATTCATGAGAGTCACCATGGCGGTGGCGATGATCATTACGGTTACGGAGGAGGTCAACAGTACGAAGGCGGTAACGGTAGCTACGAAACAGAAGAACATCACCATTGAAAGAACTGATCTCTAGTGTCTATAGCTTTAAATGTTATCTCGTGTATAGGTTTGTTTTTGTGTTTGACTGGTTGTGCGCTTGTTTTGCTGTACCTGTGTAAATATATTTTTAAAGGAAGTATTAAACAAATATGTGATATGTTACACTGGTTTTTCATAAACATTATTGTTACTAATAAGCTACTTGATTTTGAGTTATATTATTTAGAATTTATGGCATTTTGTCATCATCTTATTTCCAAATTGGTAACTTATGAATAAGACTTACTTGCATGGTATTAAAATTAGAATGTTCCACCCCAATATATTTGTTATACGTATGTGTAAAAGTAATACCCTTTCTTAAACAATCTATTTGTTCATATTTAATTTGAATACGTCAGTCGATGATTGAAAATTAGAATTACATTTATATGTTTAGGAGCCGTTGTATTTGTTAGCAAAACCAACAAATTTATTACTGCTTTTAACGTTTTTTATTAAGCTGGTATCATTACAATTTGTTTTCTGCATAACGCATGATCTGGTGTGTTGCAAATTAAATAATAAAAAGTACATATAATATATTTTCGGCATCAAAGAAACCAGTTACGATTGCTACAGTATTTACTTATATAGACAAGCTTATTGATATTGTTCATGTCCCAAATACAAAAGCATTGTCAAAATACAAACAAATATAGAAAAATTAGATACGAATTTCGAGTTCAAAGACCTCTTCACATCATACGGCTATTGTTTAAGAACTATTAAATACGTCGTTCGCGGAAGTTGCAAATTTTCACATAACTAGAACACGCGTGTCGACGCGCACTAGAAAAATTTGCTATGGGGCAAGTGTTAAAATCAAATTATTTGCAAAAGTTTGTAACCGAATATAGAGTTTTAATATGAAATCGTACTTATTGGTACCTGTTTGCTTTATTAAAAATTTGTTTTACGAAATTTAATAGCGTGTGCTTAATATAATTGCGTTAATTGTTGCTCCAGACTATTAGGTTTAAAAATAAAGCAATCAGAAAACGGCATATTTAAATTTTTGTTGGGGTTAATTTATATCTATATATTTCTTCTATCCGTGTGTATATGGCTGAACTACTCCTAAACAGCTGGAAGAATTTTTATGAGATGATTTGTGTGTGTGTTACAGTGGAGAATAATTGACATTTACAATTGGACTCGGTAGGTGGTACTGTGATAGACTATTTGGATTTTGTATATTATCAAGGTATAATAACGTCCGCTGGGCCCGCTAGTAAATATATAGATATCATTCTCCAGTACGTGTGTGACAGAACTCCTTACGGATGCATAGAATCAGTTGAATTTTTTTGTGTCTATCTGGATCCCTGAATGGTTTATAATGTGTATTTAATGATTAGTACTTGATATTAGCATTACGATTAGATTTTAGAGTTTTTATTATTGTTATGAATAATATCTGCCAGCATCGAGAGTATAAATATGAGACAGAAAGAAATCTTTTATATAACGGTGTATCATATAGCGTTCCGCATATCAATTTAATTAGACAGCAGATCTTAACTGAGGCTAGGCAATTATATAACTCATAGCATAAATTTATTAATTCAGTATTGCTAACAATTTCTTAACTTCGTCTAAATTTTATCTATATACAAATGCGTGAAGCGAAAACTTTGTACCCTCTTTAAATGAATTGCGAGAACGGATGAACGTGAAATTTGGCATAAATAAAGTTTGTATGGAGGAGAAGTGCACAAAGCTATTTTTTGTATAAGATGCATTAAAAACACATTAAATTAATTAAAGTATACATTACTCACACTGCTGTTTAAATAACGCACAACATATACACACACATGTAAATACAAAAGAATGTATTAAGTCCATTTACTTATTTACTTTTCTCTACTACTTAAGTCGCATCGTCATTAAAAGTGCAATAACTTTTGTTAGACCAAACCGATTTTAATGAAACAAAGAAAAATGTTACTCGAATATATGTTTAATGATTTCATTGAAGAGGTTTTATCATGAACGAAGTATTTTAGCAGTGATTTTAGAGTTCATACAAATAGAATGAAAGACAGACATTTCCAAAAAAATATTGAAATGTTTTTGATTACTTAATCCTAGACTTTGCATCAATTTTATTTTTAAATCTATAAGTAAACGTTACATTCACATTCTTAATATATGTATAGAAGGCAGCAGACACCTCTCTACACTGTAAAATAAAAATGTTTAAACCATACTTCTATCGCTATTGCACAATATCCTTATTATCATGCATTAATTAGCAGTTTAATATGATTTACTCCCTTTATAATCGATTAAGTTCCTGATTATGATTCGCACAAAACTATTCTGATTATTAAATAAGCTAATTTAGATTCTAAAAATTTTGTGAAAGAATGATTTTGTGAGAACTGTTTACCAATAAAATCTATACTAATATTATAAAGAGGTAAAGTTTGTGAGTTTGTGACGTTGTAGGGGGTAATCTCAGGAACTACTGGTCCGATTTGAATAATTCTTTCAGTGTTATATCATTATCATAGCTCATTCATCGAGAATGGTTATAGGGTATATATCATCATGCTAACACCAATAGGAGTGGAGCACAGACTAAATATGTTTCAAAATCGGGATATATTTTCCATTTGAGAACGCGAACGAAGTCGCGGCAGAGGCTAGTATATAAATAAAATAAAATCGCCACACATCTGTAACTATTGCCGAAATTTAACGTAATATCTATGAATAGATTTGTTAAAATATTATACTCAAAGATTTTATATATTTGCATAAATATATCAATTGCAAAATTATAATATATATTACATTTAACCTCGTAAAATATTGCAAACTGAAATGCAATCAATGCATTAGCGCACCCAGCTTGGTTATTAGCATATGACCACAATCTCACGATATAAACGTACGGCGTATATATATATAACGGCGTCGTCTAAGATGAGTATATGATAAATACACGAAATCCACAGAGGGTCTGGTTTCTAAGTAAAGCTGCCTAAATACACCAAGAAGTGCTTAGCGAGAGATCTTCAATCTGAGGGTTTATAGTTAGCCAGGCAGTCTTAGATAAAACAACAATGAAATATCGTGGTAATAACGTTTACTTTATCGAGATTTGCAAAACGGCTGTCACTATCATTGCTATTTTAAGATTTCCCTGAGCATATCATGATGGGTTTTAACTTGTGTCTATATTTCCAAAGAAAAACTGGATTATTCGTTATATTATTTACCTATTCTCTTTACTATGGCATGATCTGTTTTACTACTCCATTTTTCTAATGAGACACAGGTAATTATTTCTATTTTTGAACTTGTGCTGCGACCAAGTAATGCACGTAAAAAAGAGGGAGATGAAGCACATCACAGAGCTTCTTTTATGTGGCTGAAAAAGTGGGTGCCAGGAGGTTAGAAATTACTTCCAACCACCGTAATATGGCCCTGCAAGTGATGAACTCGTCCAAGTAATGTTATAGCAAAGTTCTCAGACATGGTACGTTCGCGTTCCATGTGACCTTCTTACCGATTCTTTCAAGGTGCTCCTTTTTACCCGCAAACCCAAAAGTAGTTCACTCACTCCGACCACCTTTGATCGATATAATATATATAGTATATGCTATGGTATGATAAAACGAGAATACTATAGGCTTGTAGCTGATAAGAATTGGGTAATACCCACGCATCACATGCCCACGCATGCTCGCAGGAGGACAAGTAACCTATACAGAGTTTATCCACAGAAGAAAATCACAGTTCATGTCACAATGTAGTATGTGGTTCAATTTTGCATGATAGTGGAAAGCATAATGTTGCATCGCATTGGATTATAGGCAATAAAAAAAAAACGGAATAAGATCATGATATTAGTAAGGATAAATCAGTTATCTATGATAATTATAACATTTCCTAGAGATCACAATATCTTATTACTTGTGTATTACAACATTCTCTACATTGCTAAACATTGAAATTTGACATTTGAAAAACATCTGCAAGTCAGTTTCTTATGTAAATTGATATTGATAATGTTAAATTATGTGTTGTATAACAATAATATCAATGTATAAACGTAGCACTGTTGGGCAAAATGTCTTTTTCCAAGAGAAAATACGATTTGATTAATAAAATATCTCAAATCGTACTGGGAATTCAAACGCCTAGTAATCTAGAACAGTACCTTATTCAACCCACTGTATAATTTTACTACGAGAATAAGTTCAAGCACTCAGGTCCCTCACGATAACTCTTTTAATTAAATTCTAAGTAAAATTATAAGTTTCAAAGTGAGGTTGTCTGTATACACACCTTAACTACTTAATCGTCATGAAATTTTGCATATACGCGTTGCGATAAACAGTATATTTTCGTTCCCGCCAATTACGGGAACGAAGTCAGAAGCAATAGCTAGTTATAAAATAAATTTATAATAACAAATAACACATGTATCAGAATTCTAACCGCATTATGGCATGACTTGGCAATGCTCATTCACTAATGTAGGACAGCTACGAGGCTCTTCAACTCTTGTATTCTTTGGGAGGATTGCGAGCATTTGGACCCCATGTCCAAGAATTTTGACTCCAAAGGCATACATACCGAGAGCAGCATACTTATACCTTGCAACTCGACAACCCCCCTGTCAGCTCTCAAAGAAGTTATAAAATGGAACAGTGTCAAAGTAATCTACAAATGTAGTAATTCATAACAATGATTGAGCCATTATCTAATACCTTTAAACGAGCAATTCTTGTATATTTTTATATTTGTA
>JACEII010000028.1:3900528-3924309 GCA_014332785.1 Antheraea mylitta | reverse complement strand
TGTTAATTTTATAAGGCAAACCTAACAGTTTATTTTAAGTTAAAAATGTTTTTTAAAGAACCGAGCTAGGCTCGGTCGCCCACGTACTTCAATATTATACCAGTACCACGGGAAAAATAATTCCAGAATTGTTGAAACTTATAGTTTACCTTCTGCTGGCAACTTCGTCCACGTGGGATAGTTACTTTGGGCTAACGCTAAAACGTAGCGGAAGCTCTCAAACAAAAAAAAAAATGATTTTGGAACATTCTTCATTAGTGCTCCGCTCATATTGACTTTAGCGTGATAATATAAACTCCTTCGCCTTCTTTTTTTAACGTGGGGAAATCCCTTATGGATACACCACCTTCCCGGGGGAGAGGGTGGGTTATGTCCGACTTGCACGGACTAAAACCTCACGATGTACCAACCGACCGTAATTGTTGGGGCGGCAAGGGATCGAACTCCCTATTCTACCTTGTAGAGCCGCCACAACGGTCCGCCAGGCGAAAAGTGACCGCCGGGCTCCAACCTATAGAGAGACAGATAGTACACACCAGCTACCTCCCCTCGTCCGCCGGAATAAACTTCTTCGCCTAACTTAAGCTAATCTTCCTCGATAAATGTGCTATCTAATACTAAAAGAATTTTTCAAATCGGATCAGTAGTTCCCGTAATTAGCGTTTTCAAGCAGACAAACTTTTTAAATTTATTAGTATGGATACGAGCGAAGCTACGGGCGAAAAGTTGGTTAACTATAACCATAATAAAGTTTATTAGTACGCGGCGGTGAATAAGCAACTTCCTACAAATAATCACAGAGTCATTAATGAAAGCCGCATTATTGCATGATGTTTGCGTAAGTGCGTACGTTATATCATACGATCTAAGTCAATGCGGTTGTCATATCGATTATACTATGTTTACCTAATAAGACACTCGATCTATAATCGATATGGCTGTAAAGAAAGTAGAATGATATCCGTAATAACATATTCGACATTTTTAGATTAAAAAACGCGCGGTATTACTGGTACAAAAAACAGCGTTTGATAATGTCGCACACTTCCTGAAATTAGGACGTATCTAAGGAGCTCAATTTACAGTAACCAAAAAAGAAATCGATTATTTTTGCATCAAGACTTTAATTACCCTAGTTAGAACGATCTGATTTTGGTCATATATGTGCTGTTTTGATCGATAACTTTTGGCTACTATGAAAGTAATATCATTATGTTTCTCACATAGAAGCCCTCATCCCTTTTGACAAAAAATTGATACAGTCGATTTTTCCAGGCATCTCTTGAAGCGAATATTTTATCAGTAAGTTTGTTCGTCATGAAAAGACACAGATGCCAATTACTTGGTGCCAAGTCCAAGACAATAAGATGGATGCATAAGAACCTTCGAACCAAGTTCTCAAAGCGTCTGATGAATCATTTATCTATATGTGTGGCCTAGTATTGTCCTGATGGTACACAATTTTTATCTCATTGCCCAAAGCTGACCACTTCTACTTATTAACCTTTACGATGCTCGCAATTTCTTTGTTGTTAAACATAGTTCTTTTGTCTCATGAAAACTTTGATTCTCATATGAGTTTTTTATGGAGAATATTTTTTGTAATATTGTCGGGTATAGCAGATAGTCGACAGCAAAATAATTTTGTTTTAGATAATTCGTTAGGAATAATGTATTAGATGTAAATTGTTATAAAATAAACTTGACGCCTTTAATATACATTATCCAATCCGTAATATCGATTCCAGAATTTGGAGGAACTGGGATTCTTCGTAATACAGTGACCAAATTTTCTAAAGGTGGCGGCACTATCATAGAAAGGAATAGAATATAATCCATCATTGAAGCTTATTAGAAATTAGTAACTTACCTTATATAAGGAATGTTGGCAGGCACATGGTACTTGGAACCAGGGTCAAAGTCCTGTTCCGAGCGTAGAACGGGAGGTTTGACGCCTTGGTACTGCTCCCTGGATAGATAATATTTTATTTATGAGCTACTTAGTGACATTGACTTCATTCCAACGACATTCATTGTTGTTACATAAGAATTAGTTTTCAGCCTCATCGTCGTACATGTATACTAAAGTAAAACATTAGACAGTTACAGTACCGTCATTAAATTAGATGTGAACTCAGTAACTGAACATCAATTTGCCAAATATGTCAATATTTTTGAAGATCCCTCTTATCTTTTGCCTTACTCACTCATTATATCGCGATTTTTTAACCCACAATTTCCTTCCTAAATATTTTTTTCTCGACCTGATTACGCTATTGACCTAGAAAGGTCTTACTTCACCGGACTACTGCCTCCTAAACTCTTAAATACGATTTAAATTCATTTCATTATTAAAAAAATTCATTAAAATTCATTACAATTATAATCACAACATTATAAGAATTAGACAAATAGAGGCAGCAGTTTAGAAGCGATACGTTTATATAAATTCGGCAAATGATTATTATTTATATAGGTTACGTGTTTAATGGGTTTGATTTTTATATTGTATTTTTAACATTACTGTTTGATGCCTATAGAAAAGAGTGAAATTTACCTTAGATAATAAATTAATTCAGCCGTTTGCGACATTATAATGGTCAATAAATACTTCTATTTATATGAAGTTTTGGAAAATACATATTCCGTATATGAGTTTTTTTTTTCTTATACATTATCAGTGATGTTGTTAAGTAGGTACTTATGTTACAAAAGTCTTGTGACAATTTCAATGTCCTAAGAAGATGGCGGCCTTGTTAGAATTTTCCAGGGATTTTTTGGGGCATCTTAGAATTCATGCCGCCTGGTCAACTTCACTTATGTTCAATAACATAACTACTGCATTACGTAAAATGCCACTGATATACAAAGTATATGTAGAACATATAAAAAAACACCGTATATAGTTTGGATATAGATTAAGAATTATTATGGCAATTGTTACGTCGAGAAGAGCCTACATACCATGAATTACAAACAATTTCTACATCAAGTATGTAACATTATCATCTATGTGCGTTTTTTTAGAATTTCATGGGCTAATAATGTTTGTTAATCCATACACGAATTAGACATTACATAATGCCTTCTGAGCGTATTTTTAGCAACCGATGTATTTAGTAATGAGGTTGTTGTGTTGAAAAAAGCGGTACTGCAACTTGTTTTGATCAAACTGGACGTTGTTAAAGTAGAATAACTCGCAATGTACTCGAATTCTTAATTATAACTAGTTAGGATCTGTGACTTCGTTCATTTCAATATTGTTTGAGTTTTGTTACCTTGATAAAAATTGCAAATTTAATCATCGTTGCTTATCCTTTATAAACAATCATAAATAGTTTTAGAGTCTCGAAAGCTATTGAAATATGTGAACTGACGAGCGTTGTAATACGAAAAAATAAATATTAAAAAGAAAAATGCCCGCAACTTCAATGGTAAATTAATTTTGGGGATGTTATTTATCTATTTATTTATATCTGATGGAGTTTTTAAAAAAACGTACTCGACTTTTGATTGGACACGATAGGAAGAGGAATGAGACGTTTTGCTTTGGTTGTTCACTCTCTGTATCGCACAGCGCAATGACTGTGATAGACAAAGATAACGCTATACGAAACCGAACTTTGCAGACTATTTCGGTCTTCTTCCTGACGTGTCAAGACAAAAGCCAGATAATGTTTTTTTTTTTTTTTATTGAAGCACGACAAAGTGACTGCACTATGCCTGATGTTAAACATAGTACAATCCAAAAACATCGGCAAACACCGATAGACAGATTACTCATCGCCGGTCGCCGCAGTCATGCCGGCCATAATGACGAAAGTCACCCGGTCACATGTTATAGTAAATTTGTTTAGGCTAAGAAGTTTTATGATATTAATCCTTATTTATATATATACAGAGATTATTGTAGTTAATTAAATATAGTTATTATATAATTTCAAAGTCTGTATATAATTGTCCATAGAATCGCTTTTTCACGAACCTATACATATTTTGGTAATGATTTATTTCGACATAAAACAGGATATAAGTTGTTAATTATTTTATTTATTCGATTCATCCCTTTTCATTTAATGAATAGTTTTTTAGTTTCTAACCCTCAGTTACACCTATGTTCAATTTCTATTTGTGATGCCAAATACTTTTCATGTCTTATTCCCACTTCCTACGTATAACAAATCCATACATACAAACTCTCCGGTTTTATAATGTTTATATTAAAATACCAATATATATTGTACTTCATAAGTAACGTGTAGTAACATTTGCTTTCATCCAAGAATTAAACTCGTTAAATGCAAGTCGGGGCCGTCTGACGACCGAGAAACCCATTAAACTTTTACCATAAACTGGTTTAGTATGTTTGTTACTTAAATAAATATTATGTAAATTAGGCACACTTATAAATATCTGAAATAAAACACTTAATCATTTTTATCAGGGCTGTCAAAAATACTGTATAATCAATTTATTATTAATTCTATACACACCCCTTGTTGAATAAAATAACTATGCAAAGTTTACCAAATTCAATGCAATTTTCGTCAAAGCTAATTTTACATTTTCTCGTTCTAGTAATAGGAGTTTATATCACATCACTTACTAAATTGTAACTTAGTTATTATTTATTTTAATAAAACTTTTATTATTTGTTTTATTGGTTATCGACATGACAATATTTCTATATATACACTGTTGTAATTGAATACAAATGTAGTCATATAGACAACCACGGCATGCAACATTAAAAACGTTTCTGTCATGTATGTAATATGGTCTAAATATTATATATATTAAAAAGATAAACCAGATCGAGTTTCTTGCCGGTTATTCTCGATGACTGGTTGTTTCCGAACCGGTGGTAGTTTTTGACGTTCATAAGTGCCTTATTAGGACCTAAACTGAATAAAGTATTTTTTGATTTTGATTTTAAAACAAAAAATAATTAAATTTCAATATAACGAAATATTGAACTATTTTACAAGTTTAAATATGTAACATAAATAACAAGAAATCTAAGAATTAGTAATATAAAACTACTACACTAAAACGAAATATTACTGAACAACCATATTTTAAACTAACATGAGAACTAGAAAGAGAAAGATAATTATTAAAACCAATTAATAACTCTATTTTGTGAATAGACTGGTGCGTTCCAACGCTATTTTGAGTTTATTTCATTTATTTTAGAAAATGTCGCATGTTTTATGCAATGTATTATAATATCTGGATATTTTGCTGACCGAAGAATAAAAGCTTAAAAATATATTGGGAATCTAAAGTACTTATTTTTTCCAGAAAATTCAGTGTTGTTAAGGATTGTTAGCACATTGTTGTATTGACATCAAATATATTATATATCAGCTACCACGTTGATACACAATGCATTGCATTAGGTGCCGTATTCATGAGTGACTCCTAATCGCAATCGTAAAGATATTTCAAGATATGGAAATAGAATACCTAAGTCTCCACCAATGGCAGTTGTATTGCTCTTTCCTGACATCTCCAGTGAAAAGGTCCCAACGCCACCTGTCCATGACAAGCGCGAAAGGCAAGAACGCTAGCTTGTCCATAGCTTGGGTGAAAAGGAAGTTTATATCATGAGCCGTGTCATCCACTGAGCGCTGGACTAAGCCAAGAGTCTGCAAATGGCGAGGAGATCCAACTGAAAGGGCGATTGTTTCTCCTATCGCTTCATGGAAACCTGAAAGAAAGAAATATTGAGAGTATTACTAATTGTATAACTCCTATAACTTAATCTAATATGATTGATGAACCAACATTGTTTTAAACATCTGATTAAAACCACAAATTGTAAAGTTTTACACATCGAATTATTAGCCAATTTTAAATTTGTAAGTTTTTTGTAGGCGTTTTGCCATAATCTTATCTGATATTAAAAGACAATGTAGACAACACATTGAAACTAGAGGATGATTTGCGTTAAGTGTAGCTATCGGCTCACATGTTAAGCGACTCTATCCTATACTATGATCATCAAATCCTTCGGCCCGTTGCAGCGATTTAAAGATAAGCCAAATCAACGCGATGTCCGACTACATCATCATTAATTCATAATTGGTTCGAAAGATAATTTACAAAACATAGGGTATCTAATGTCTGCGGTTTACTGTCTAGCTATGAATAATATTGAACACAACTGTTTCCATAAAAAGGGGTCAGATAATTTTAATTTCTGTTGAAACCTAAAACTGGATGAGATCACGTGTGAGTCCATGTTAATTTCAACTCTTATTAGTTTAAAACACTATAGCGTAAAGCTGTAGATTAAATGATTACACTGTAAAATGGATCTGAAGTACTATAAACATTTGGTATGCTTGAGAATTGTTTTAGCTTGACTAAATTTGAAGAATTGACTGTTATAACACATAATATAACAGGGGTTGATATTACTAGCACCCACAGAAGTAATTCACCTGCACATGCTCCCTGAGTGCTTCTAAAGAGTAACACATTTTTGTCCGCTGCATTATTCCACATAAGCTGTACCTCGCAACGACGAATAAAGTAATCAGTCAGGTGACGATAATAATAAAAGGATATTCTATTGAGTCATCCTATTAAATAAAAATAGTAAGGGAAATCTTGGGAACTATATAAACGGTGAAATATATAACTATACATTTATCAGTAAGAGGAATTTCAAATATTTACATTAAAGAGTCAAGTTACTGGGTCAATGTAACACGCAACAAAATTAAGGAAGTCTGTGCAAAACGACGACGCAGGAGTACAAATTACTCGCAAATGCGGTGTTTGTTTTATTAAATATCTATGTTTACATCTGTATACCTGTCACGATTCAGAGCAAACTATTACATGTACTAGGATATTTGTGGTGGTATTGTATATTTTATTAAAATTCTTATAATCTTTATGAAACCAGTTTCATCAACACCTTCTTCAGCTAATATTTCATTTATTATTATTTCTTTATTTACTGAATTTATATAATTTTCGTTTGTAGTTTTCTTATATTTACTTTAAGTCGAGTATTAACTACAATCCAACTTTTATGTGAAAACTTATCCGGTGCCCTTCTTTGTATCTCTAATAAAATGTATGCAAAAAGTATACCATTATTTTATTATTTTTAAATATTATTGTACGCTTGGAGATCTGTAGCAAAAGTACACACCAATTAGTAAGAATAGTAAGGACTCATAGCAAGCATTATATAGGTAACAAGTACAAAAACCTAACTATTAGAAATGCTTTATAATGTAAGTAGTTAATTTACGATATATAATTAGATAAAATGTTAATTTATAAGGAAGTTTAATCGTAATAAGTATAAGTATAATCGTAATAAACGAATTTTTTTAAGATTAATTAGAAGGAGAAAGTAAACGCGACACGGAAATAGTCACGATCTAAACTCTTAGACAACGGCGCGGAAACTCGATCTGTATTATCATTTACTTTGGCTATTATTTACATATTATTCGGTTAATCTTATTAATATTATAATATATAATACTAATATAATATATAATACTAAGCCGATTTTAAAGAGACTTTAGAGTGAAACCAAATACATCCAAAATAAAGACAGGCTATTTTATCATGATAAAATATTTGGTAATATGAGGTAATGAGTCTACCTAAAAGCTTGATACAGAAAAAGCGAGGTTACACAGTAAATAGACCAACAGGACCGTTATACCACAAAATAAACTGGAGTTGAATATGAAAATCAAAAACAAAACATGAAACCATCTACGAAATATAACAGTCGGTCCTACAGTTTTCGGTCAACAAATTAATTTAAAGCGCCATTCGTTTGACACTAATGGAACTTACAATCAATAATAATAATCATCATTGACTATCCTTTAACTTGCAGTTAAAAGACATCGAGAGATATAAGTTATCCTATCTCTCAGATTGGACCAAATTATACATAAATGTCAACTTTCAGGAAGATCGGTTAAGTAGTTCCGGAGTTCATCGAGGACAGACAGCATGACACTGGATTTTTATATTTTGAGATTGTTTATATTATATTTGTGTGAACTTTTAAATGGACTTGATTTTTTTAAATATGAGAACTATTTTGTGTGCATTACATAAATAATTAAAATTGCACTACGATAATGTAAGCATGCATGTAAAGCAAACAGAGACGAAGTCGCGGGTTGCTGCTAGTTGCTTTATACTCATACATTAAGTTATGGTAAAATTCGAACGAATACAAAATCTATAAATTTGTAATCTAAACATAGTTATTCAATTTACGGCATAAAAAAACTGTTTTGTAGTCCGGTGAAGCTGTTAAGACCTTGCTAGGTCAATAGCGTAGTCAGTTCGAGAAAAAAAGCATAAAAAAACTTACGAACGTTGAATAATCTAAGTAATTATATTTAACTAGAGCATTTGCGTGAACAACATTTTTTTTACGAAAGTAAATAACAATAGGTACTCTTTGAACTTGACCTCCTTGTGTAGTTGTCCGAGGAATCAGAAAGAAAAATATAAGTTCTTTACCAAGGAGTTATAATGAACTAAATGTGGCATGTAAAACTGTTTTTCGCACGATCGCATTTTGTCATGTAGTTGGATGTTATATATTTTTCATAATCTTGTGTTATTTGACTCTATATCTTGTTAAAATTGTTAGTATGTCACGTTCGGTTATTGTGTACAAGTGAAGTGGATGGAATTGATGGAGCATAAATCCTGGGATGCCATAAAAATTCCCTAAAAAGTTCGAACAAGGTTTATATCATCTTGTCATAGTATCAAAATTATCACAAGGTACTTGTATTGTTAGTACATATCACCAATTTCTGCCTCGATTTGTTATATATTTTTTTAATATTACCTAACTACTTTAAATTGGTCTTGACGTTTTTAAGATTAAATACTGCAGAATATCTCTTGCATGAATTGAATTTTTGTATAAACCGAAAAATACTCTGTTTAAATCTATATAAGACATAAAATCATTTGACAGATCATGAGTCGTATGGTGAGATACAATAATCGTCTTCCAATAGATTTAGGTAAGCATACATCATTTACAATTTCAATAGCCGTTAACCGATATACCTACGTCTAGTAATTTTTTTTTCTCGAACTGACTACGCTATTGACCTAGCAAGGTCTTAACAGCTTCACCGGACTACTAAGGCGAGCGCTTAAGGCACTCAGCCAATTTATATTGGCAACCAGCTCAAGGGTGCACGGCACACCTCGGCTTGGCTGTTGCCCGATGCATGCAAAATCGCGACCTATCTTAGCTAACCTAGCTAACTATTCATATATGTTTGAGCTGTTGAAACGTATATGAGTACCAAGCATATCTGCCTCAACAACTCCTCCATATATTTTTGTCGGAAAAATTGAGAGTTTTTCAGTTCGAAAAGGGAAAAAAATTTAACAAAAATAAAAATATAAACAAAAATATGTTTACGTTATCTGTACCCGATTGAACTGACTGACGTTATCGTCATATGATAAAAATCTATTGTAATATTTATCTTTTTAATCATCACCCAGCGTATTATTAGCTGC
This sequence comes from Antheraea mylitta, assembly GCA_014332785.1. Lineage (NCBI taxonomy): Eukaryota > Metazoa > Arthropoda > Insecta > Lepidoptera > Saturniidae > Antheraea > Antheraea mylitta. The sequence continues at coordinate 3,914,760 of JACEII010000028.1, read as the reverse complement.
CAACATAATTGCAGATCAGCTTAACCATGACCGACCAATTGTTCATCTCTCTGTGTTCCCCGTTCCGCCAAATAGCTTCTTTTATATTGAAACCATAGTCGGCAGATTAGTAAAATTTTATTTCTCAATGAACAGTATGTAACTCATAGAATGTTAAAAAAGATTATAATTCTATAAAATCAAATCAAACAAACCACGCCAGATAATGTCATAATGAATAAATAAAAATAATTATGCATATACGAATTTTAAACACAGTTAATAAATCAATGCCTTTTCTAAGTCCACTTGGCTAGATACAACCCTCAAGTTGAAAATTGCGGCAGCTACACTTGAGCGCCAGTTCCTCTCAAGGTTCAGCTTGCTGACCACCTTAGAATACCTCCTCATTTAATATCAGATGAGATTATGTTCAAAACGCTAGAACCTAATAAAGTACAAATAAAATACTACGTGCAAAGATATTCTTTTATGTTTTTTTTTTAAACTTTATTTTTGACAATCAATCTTTCAGATGATTACTGCCATTGTCACGTAGACAATAATATTACAAGCGTCGTACGATCATTTCAATATTAAGCGTCGTGTGAATCAATATTCTAAGAAAATGGTGGGTCCCTTGTTAGAACCTTCGAGGGAGTTTTTGTGGCATCTCAAAATTCCATGTTCCATGGTATTATTTTCCATTCACTTCACTTATGCACAATAAACTAACTATATCACGTAAAACACCACCAAATTTACAAAATATAGAGCTAGATAACACAAGATTATGAATAAAATATAAAATCCACTACATGACAGACATAAATCCCGCTAAAAGTTCCACATTATGTATTTATTAAGTACGCTCGTTGAAGAAGTCGTTTCCATTGAATTTAACTCGAACAAATCATGGCCGCCTGCGATTAAGATGCGCGTGAGTTGCATAACATAATACCGTAATCTTTATTATTCAGTTCCGTAAATTTTCTACAACACGTGCTAGTTAAATTTTATATAGCTGTTTCGGTTTCATAATTTAGAAAAAAAAAGTTAAATCTTGTGTTATTTAATTGGTTAATTTAAATATCATTTGATTTTTGAACGTTTCTTTATTACAGAACTAGAGATGTCTCATAATATTAAAGTTACTGGAACTGCTAAACTACAAATACGTTTGTTTTACGGTAGAAATCTTTAAAAGGCGCAATCAAGAACCAGATACTAGTATTATCACGCCTTGAACCTATAAGTAGACTGATATTCAAAATAAGACGAGTGCTAGCAGTACCTCGCTATGACAGCCAATAGTCTCTTCTAGCAGGGCAACCACAATGGTAGATTTGGCATGAGTTTATTTCTATATAATACCCAATATTCATAAACTATATTTTAATACAAAATTGTATCGAAATCGTTTGAGCCGTTTACATAACACAAGCTAAGAATTGGTCACTTAAACGCGCTTTTCTGCAGACATCTTTCAGTAAGAGAACTCTATGCAAGTACTACCAGAAATAAATACTATACACCTTTTGTGTATAAAATATTGGAAGTTATAGAATCTATCCAATTTTATAAACCTTTCGTTATAAATAAACGAACGTTATTCTTTATTTTTATCATTATTGCTATGGTCTTATAACAAATTTACCGATTTAAAGTTACCTAAAGACTTTCCATATACACTATGACTGTATAACAAGTTGTTATCATTCTATCTGCGAGTAAAAATGTTGTTACAGTAGCGGCACGCTATGATGACCTTTTTGACATTTGTCCACTCATGAAGTTTCGTAAAAATTAATAACAACGTTGGAATAGCCCAATCGCTGGCCTTTATTGTAAGTGGTGACGTACAGTTAGTCCTAAAAGTTTTGGGAAATCGGATTTTAGGATCAATTTTTTTATATATCATTGGAGGCTAACGAACAAATGGGTCACCTGATGTTAAGATATCACCGTCATCCATAGACACTAGTAACACCACGGGAGTCGTAAGTGCATTGCCAGCCTGTGTTTGAGAGGAGGGGAAGAGAGTAGAGGAGTAGAGGGAGGGGTGGAGGTTTTTCCTCCGGCGCTCTCACTGACAGATTGTAATTCATTGTCAAAACGGTCATCACAGCGTGTCGCTATTATAACAACGCTTTAGCCGTTTTGGATATTTATCTTGACAAACGTCATATACTTCTATTTTATTTATGTTTATTAAACAGCCTTATTAGAATTAAACATCATATCTTTTGATTTCAATTAAATAGTAAAAGGAACTGCAGCTAAAATCGACAATGATCATTATCATTGTTATATTTAGTCTAATTTATCCTTTACCTAATAAATATGATTTTTTTAATACAACTCGCAGCTAAACCCTTCGCAGTAATACCAAAACAAGTTATCAAAGGCCTCTAGCATCTCGCTTCTTCTGAATTTACCTATAATCTTCCTAGTAACTTCCGCAATTTCCAAACACATTAACTATCGGACAACGGTCACCCGAGGCACTTAAAATGCGTACTATTGTCGTTTCTTAAAGAGTTTCACAATACGCCAGTGTTCCACATTCCCAAACAACGTAGCGACGTTTCGGATTATTTACATTACATAAACAGAACCGGTCCGGTTGTCTAAAACAATTCAATAAATAATCTAATTATATAAAAATTCAGTGTCATGATGTTTATCCAAGATTAACTCTGACACGACTCTTCCGATCTTCATGAACGTATTTATGTATAACTTGGTTCAATTTGAGAGATAGGATAATATACTCGTATGTTTAGATTAATTACTTCAATATGTTTTTCTAGACAGTGTAATCTCTTAACGAATTTCTAGGGACCGAGCAATTTTTTCATTAAAAGAGTTATCTTTATATAGAGTCAAAAGAACAAATAAACTGTTTTGTGTTAAACCAACCTAATTGAACGAATTACTACGTTATAGAGAGTTTACACTGTATTTGAAATAATTTTCAATGTTGATTATTGTTAATAATTATAAGTTTCATCAGTCTCTAACAGATGGCGCTTTAAATTAGACATTTCATAGATGATACCACGTTTTAATTATAGAGATGGTCCATCGCAACATTAATTCAACATCTAATAACTAATTCTATCACATACAATAATAAAGTATTTTATTATTATTTATATTGGAACATTTTCCATAGAAATTTTCTTTTTCTGTGTTTCTCTATTCATTTATAAGGCATATGCAATTTATAATATGTTATTTTCAACTCAATAAAATCCAAATCAGAGTGTAATACGAAGTTATCAAATTTACACATTCTAACACAAGAAGATCAAATAATAAAAATGTTATATAACAATATCCCTAATGCATTAAGTACATTTATATTCAAATAAAATTACACTTATATGAAAATTAATTATAAAATTTCAATATAGAATAAATACACTTAATTAATTCAATGTTAATCTAATATATAAAATTCTCGTGTCACAGTTTTCGTTGCCATACTCCTCCGAAACGGCTTGACTGATTTTGATGAATTTTTTTGTACTTATCCGGTATCTATGAGAATCGGCCAACATCTATTTTTCATCCCCCTAAATGTTAGGGGTAGTCCACCCCTAAATTTTTTTTTTTATTTTTTAGATAAAATTATTAATTTCTATTTTTTTATGATACAACATATAAAAATACATACAATCCTCAATTTTCAACCTTCTACGATCAACCCTTATTTTTTAATAGCCATTTTAGTAATTATTCATTTTTCACCACTTGGTAAATTATCCCAGAGAAAGAGCTAATTAAAACCAAGTTGTTGTCTCTTTTGTGAGCGGATCTTATGCTTACTTTAAAGGGTATATGTTTAAGTAAGTCCCTGTATTGTTCGGATTTACAAATGCAAACAGTTGAGGTCGCTAAAATCGGGTATTTAGGTTAATTACGATTTTTCGCGTTTAAAAATATAATTGACACAGGTTTGAACCAATTTGGTGCAGACGAAGTTGCACGGGTCAGCTATAGTTATATAAATCATTACGAATTTTATTTTCGGGTCAAGAGAAAGTCACAAAAAAGAGTTTAAATACATAATATTTGATATATTACGTATATTCATATCTACATTTTGTATGTTTATGTAAATTACTTAAATTAGTAATTTTATTATGAAATATTATTAATTTCTTTCATCAGCTCGAAGCCGAATTATGTGGTGAATCATAACTTATCTATTTGTAGTAGTAGAGATATCTAAATCATCCATCTTCATACTCACGACATTTCAAATCGGTCTAAAAATGTATTAGTGTATAGAAATATATAGATACTAGATATGCGAATATAAAAAGCATTATTTCCAAAACTATTCATAGGAAGCCGTTTTTATGATTAGTTTTAACTATCTGTGTTAAAAATATATTCACAAATCATCCGCTTTACCAATATTCTCCATGATTGTTACATATATAGGTTAAAGACAATAAAAAGTTCAAACCAATTTGTACTCGCAACCATTACAGACAGACGATTTACCACTGCCTTACACTACTATACAAAGAAAAAGAACGCTGCATACTTATTTGTTACAATTTTCACAGTTATTCGAGTGCATACTTTTATACTACGATTTCAGTAATTTTTAAACAACTAGTGTCTGCACGCAGTTTCACCCGAGTCAATATTGATTTGACTTATTACGGACGGCATTAAAGGAACCCTATATACTTTTCTATACTCCTGACAATATCTATGTATAATTTCATAATGATTACTTTAGTAGTTTAAGCGTGAAAAAATAAAAAAGAAACAAACAAACTTACATTCATATTTTATAATATTAGTAAGAATTCCTAACCCTAAAAATGAGTTTAACACGCAATCATCATTTGCGTCGGTCATCAAAAAGTGTGATTGCCCAGAGATATAGGTAACTCAATAAATGTTACGAGGAGCCTGGGCTTCTAGCGAAGGAGACCGATGAAATAAAATTGTAGCAATTATTTTCTAGCTCTTGCTGGGTTAGATTCCCTAAGCTGGAAATTAATTGCCAAATAACCACTGGTATACTTCAATAGAAGAACTTGAAAAAACAATTTTTATTGCTTTTTTTATTTATATATTAGTACATTCCGCTACATGATTATTTAATATTCGATGTGATTGTAGTCAAAAATATAAAGAGTTTAGTGACACGATTTTAAGGCTTAAATAAATATGACGATCAATTTACCGCAATCAACCAAAGACAGCAGAATAATTCAAGATGTCGAGAGTGAATGATATACCAGATATACGAAGAAATTTTTTGTGGTATGCCAATGTACTAAATAAAAATTTCATGCAAATCTTACTTAGACACTTATTATTAGGCTTATTCTTCTAGCATGCTAGTAAGAAATTACACTATTTGTCATAGGCATCAACATTTTAGTAGTAATGTTACAATTGTGTAATTTTTTTGTGTGTAATGCTCTTTATTTTTGATCGGCAGTGTACTTGCCTTCAGTTGGTAACTTAATTATAGAACTTCGTAACACAAACCTAATTCATTCGTGACACGCGTTTAGAAGACATCAAGTATGAAGACGATTTTAAATATTGCTTTATCAGTGATCATAGCTCTATTATATTCTGTTAAGTACGGTAAGTAATATTAAATAAATTATTGGCTCGGTGACACTAAAAAGTGTAAATTGAATTGTCTGATTTGATGCGTTGGTTAGTGTTTCAATTTCTAGACAAATGAAACTACTGAAGTACAAAATATAATAAAGCGTGTTTGTGTTAGACATTCTCCGTCTTTTTATTTTATACTTTAAGGCCAGATCTCCTAGGTTTTCATTCCAAGTTTTTGCGTTGTTTACTCATTCTCTCTAATTGTTCTCTTCTTAAACTGCGTTGGGTAGTAAGCTAGCAGCCTGATATAAAGTGCTTTCTTTTACGTTTTTCCGCTTGTGAAATGTATTTGATTTAGATCACGCGAAATCCACATCAGATAAAGAGTCGAATTGTGTAACAGCAGTAACTCTACAACAATAAACTAATTTTATTAGTGGATTCCTCGTTCTGGTCATAACCCTCTCTAAATATCTTTCTGACTTCATCTGGCGTTCTGTTGCAATAAGTTTCCCGTGCTAAATTGGAAAGACTAAAAATCTAATTTTAAATTCGTTGGCCATTCCATGCCTTCATTAGCTAGGTATGTTAATGTATTTTTCACGTAGATACCTATTGGAAAACCTAAATATGGGTCAGTTTACAAATATACAATTGAATCCATATATTCGAGTTCTATTATCGGATTATCCACCACGCTCCATTAACGTTGGCTTCATTTACACTCTCTCTACATTTTAATATACAACGCAAGAGAGAAAAAAATAAGGAAAGGAAGATTCAGGAGACATATAAAATATTTCGTAACTTTCTACCGGTAGTTCTTTTTTCCTTTTATTTTTAGTTCTTGGCTACCAATCTTTTATATTATTACTACCAATATCGAGTAAATAATAATATTACAAGTATTTTGTTTTTTTCAAATTTCAATATTACAACAAGATGGTGGCCCTCTTGTTAAAACTTCCTATAGAGCTTTTGTAGCAGCTTAGAATGAATGTTCCGTGATATTATTTCTCATTCACTCCACTTGTGCTCAATAAGCGAACTGTATTACACAAAAAAGGATCACAATTTAGAGTCAAATGACACAAAATTAAAAAATAAAATGTATAAATTAACTACATACTAAGAACCCTCAAAAACTCTCAACGTTTGCTATAATCATGATTTATAAAAGTCTGCCGCAGAATAATATTTGCCTATCAGGTTCGCTAATATAAACATAGAATGCTAAAATGCTAAACACACTTTCAGTCCATATTAGGATACACCCGAGATGTAAAAATAAAGCAAGAAAAACCTATGGTTTAGATATCCATTGTTGCTTTTTCAACTTAATAAATATGTTATATAATTTTGGCATAACTATAATTTCAATAATATCTATCTAATCTCTATTTTCAATAATCTTTGTCCACAGCATCATCAATTTTCTGTTACGACTGTAACAGTGCCTATGATCCTCGTTGCGGAGAAGAATTCGACTCTTTTAGTCTGGGCATCGTGAATTGTTCTTTGAGAGATCCTCCTGAACATATTGTTCCAACAGAGCCAAGCGTTTGTCGCTCAATTAAAATGGAGAGTAAGTTTTTACTGGACATTTAGATTAATATTTGCTTAATAGTAAATTATCAGTAAATTTTTATGTTAATTCCTAATTAATAATCATATTTAAAAAAAGTATATCTTTAAATATTGCATAGAACAAATATACGAAAGGACTAAATGTGCCTATCGGATAGCACATTCTCTGTTTTCGATAATATTGAGTTTAAACATAAGGTAAAGAGGTATTTACACAAATCTCAGATTAATGCCATCTAATAACAGTCTACCATCTGTTGTTAATGTTGTTCTCAGAATGTATTGTAATTTCCTTCCGTACTTTTTTGTTCAACTCTTATATTTACTTATTTAGAATTGTGGATAATCCAACAGTCAACAGTACGATGAATAATATAATAACAATAATAAGAAGGATTATACTAGACCGAAAATTTAAAACGCTTTATCACATTGATACAGCTTACACTGTTAAACATATTGAAAAATTAAATTATGTAACTTTAAATATTGAAAAATATTGAAAACAAGAGAAAAATAGATCAAGCATAAATGAAAAAGTGAAAATTAATTCACCCATATAAACTAAAATTATACTATAGAAAAGGATACCAAGGCAATATCATGAAGAATATTAAACACTTACTGAGTGTCTTTAAATAATTATGGATATAGTGTTTAATTGTCCCTTTAAATTTAAAAGCTTGATGCTCAAATATGCCTATTGAGATGGGCTTGGATGCAAGTTCCTTGTACAAAAAAGTGATATACAGAATTGGATTTAAGTTAGAAGTTGTTGCATTATTCTTATAAGATTTAAAAATAAATGCTTTAGGAGATAGATAATCAAAACTGTTATTAAAGTTTAGAAAGGTACTCTAGTATAGAAGATACTGAGATATAATTATGCAGCAATTTGTGAATAAATACAAGACTATCTTGATTTTTTACGGTGCGAATGCAATAGTTTTTACTCTCCAAATGGGTATAATTGCTAACATTTGAATTTTCAGTAAACGGCAAGGTACGTATTGTACGTCAATGCGGTTATTTAACTGATGAAGATTATAAGGAGACCCCATGTCGTCGTGTCGTCGGCAACGGTGACCTCTTTGTGACCTACTGTACATGTAACACGGATTTATGCAACGGAACCAGCGTAAACTCTCTACACATGGTTCTCTTTCTTGTGTTTTTCTCTAACATCACTGTATACATTGTTTAAGTTTTTTTTATTAATAAATCCTATTTCTTATGTTTGTCTTCTTTAACTTTACAGGGTACTTGTTTTAAACGTGCAATGGTTCGTTTAAAATAAAATATTGTTAAGTTACCTAAGTTAAAAAGTATTATTCAATGGAAGTGATATACTTTTTCGAATCATAACCATTTAATTGCTTAATAGTTAAATTATATTGAATTTAGCTAAGTTCATTAAACTTGTTTAGTTAAGTTAATTAAACTTGTTTAGTTAAGTTAAATGCTTAACAACAGTTAACTGTATATTTTCGGAAAATGATAAATAAATTATACAATTGGAAAATAGAAAATGATAATGAGAAATTAAAAGTAGCCCAGTTATGCAACTATACATTTCAGTTTAAATCTGCATATTAGAGTACGGAAAATATGATAATTCAGATAACAGTGCAAAGGTATGGTAAAAACTATATTTATTTAAATCATTTTGAATTCAGTCATGGGCAATCACCATATACGTCTTGGCTGTTCTACCGAGCGCTTTTCCCTATTTCACGACCGGCTGTAATACGACATACAATAGATGGACGAAAATATTTGAGGCGACAGACAAAAAGTTTCTCTTGAAAAAGAAATGTTAACCGTTTTAATAAAGACATAAACTTATACGATAGTAATGTCAAAATCGTTTACTTAGGTCATAAAATTTGGATTAAGAAAGTTATTGTAAGGTTCCCCGAGCTATTGCAAGAGAAAATTGTCCTATAATATTATGTATTTACCTATTAAATTGCCGTTTTGTATGAAAAAATTTAAACGAATTTTTTTCATGTATTTTTTATTTGTATTAATCGAAGTAATCACCCATGCAATCAACGCATCTTTGCCAACGCAGTGGCAGTCTTTTGATCGCCTTCTTAAAGAAATCACCTGGACGGGAGGCAACAAATTCTTCAAAGGCATTTTGTACTGCCTCTCGGGTATTGAATATTTTTCGCGCCAAGGAGCTGTCTAAATTCTGGAAAAAGTAGTAGTCTGGAGACACAAGGTCTGGTGAGTAGAGCAGATGACGGAGATCTTCCAACACCAATTCTTGTAACTTGGAGACCGTCTGCTGTGCAGTATGAGGTCGTGCGCTGTCGTGAAGGAGCAGCGGAGACGAGCGATTGACAAATCTTGGTTGGAGATGTGCCAGCTTCTCCATCATTGTGTTCAGTTCGTCACAGTACACATCTGCAGTAATGCTCATCCCGTTTGATAAGAAGCTGTGATGAATCACACCGGCGCTAGACCTCCAAACAGTGACCATCACTTTTCTAGGGATAAGTTTTCGTTTAGGGCATTGTTTAGGTACTGAACCAGGATCCAGCCAACTTGCTGAGTACTTGCGGTTATCAAACAGAATCTATTTTTCACCGCAGGTAATAATGCGGTTCAAAATTCCTTCATTTGTGTGTCTGCTGAACAGAGCAAGGTACGTCTCGACACGTACTTCGCGCTGGCGATCATTGAGTTCGTGGGGCACCCATTCGTCAAGCTTTTTTACCTTGTCAATTTGACGCAAATGGACCAATATTGTTTTGACGCTAACGTCGAAAACTAATTCAGCCGTAGATTGTGTATCATCAGTTTCCACAATCGTCTTTAATTCGTCATTGTCGACCAAAGTCTTCGGACGCCCGCGAGGTTCATTTTTCAGGTTGAAATTCCCAGAACGGAAGCGAGCAAATTAATAATAGTTGGTGCGTTGGTTTCTAGTGTTAGCTCCGTAAACGTCGTTGATGTTGCGTGCCGCTTGTGCCGCGTTGATGCCACGACGATACTCATATTACATAATTACTCGATTTTTTCTAATTATAATAATTTCAAGTATCCATGATGAAAAAAAGATTGAAATTCGATGAAAATGTAACACTAATCAATAAACACATGACTACTTTTGGAAAAATAATTCCATGTTTTTAAAATAAAATTATTTTGAAATTGGAATTCGTAGCCAAACAAAAATTATTTTGATTTGAAATGACCAGTACTGCAGAACTGCAATTTCATAGGTAAAGACCTATTATTATATATGTTGTGTATATAGTGCAAAAGACATTTGAGGATATATTTAAAATTCATGTTAAGCTTTAGACATATAGTATTATCACTTTAAAAGAAGCCATAATTTTGTCAGTACTTACCAGGATTTGCGCCATCCCGAAATACTTTAGGCTGGTTCCTATAAGCCAAGAAGTACTCGATGTGTGCCATCTCGTGATGCGCAGTTACCAGGTCTTTCATATCGACGTGTGTACACATCTTTATTCTGCAATATAATATATAGCACTTTAACTTAATGCACTCTAGCTGTTGTCATCAGTTTTATTGCATTAGAGTTTTGAAACCATGGTGACTTAGTTAATTGATCTATGTATGTTCAAAACCTTCCAACTGAGTCGGAGTTTTCAGTGAGTTAAAACTTTATAATAAAACTATAGCATGCTAGTAGAGCCCGGCTAGCTATCATCTTCAACTTTCTTATGTCATAGAAGGCAAAACGAACAGGCGGGTCACTTGATGTTAAGTGATCACCGATGTCCATAAACTGTTGGATCACCAGGGGAGTCACAAGTGCGTTGCCTGCCGGTGTTTGGGGGGAAGAGGAAGGGGGAGAAAGGAGTGGCGAGGGGAGTGTTGGTGGGCCTCCGGCGCTCTCACTGACCGAACGAAACACAACAATGCAAGCACCGTTAATTAACGTTGGTTTTCTGTGAAAGGGCTGGTACTACCCCGGGAGAGCCGACCCATTCATACTGAAACCAGTAATAGCTTCAGCGTGGCTCTACCATCTACAGAACTAACTAACCTAACTTGAAAAGCAGTCGCCACGCATCTGCTCGTGTGTTCCACCAGCGGCACTTAAAAGCCAGTCCCATCTAGTTTTAGCATGGTTACCTTCTTAGACCACATCGGCATTTAAAATCTGTGGTTAAACCCTTAAATTTGTAAACTACATTATAATGAAAACAATATGTTGGTTTCACCATAATTTCACATTATGACAATTTTTTTTTCGAACTGAATACGCTATTGTCCCAGTAAGGTCTTAACAGCTTCACCGGACTACTAAGGCGAGCGTTTGCGGCACTCGGCCGATTTTAATTGGGCAACTAGCTCAAGGGTGCACGGCACACCTCGGCCTGGGCTGCCCAACACGTGCAATTCGTGACCTGATCTGACCTAAGCTAACTATTTATACATACATGAGTTGTTGGAGCATATATGTGTACCAAGCATACATACCTCAACAACTCCTGTATATATTTCGTATCGGATAATTTTCCAAACTATTTCAGTTCGATAAAGGAAAGAAACAAAACCCTTCCACTTTCATGTGTAAGCGTGTATGCGTGTATGCGTGCACGAGCGTGGGGTGATATGTGTAATGTTGTTGCAGTGATGTAACATTTTGTGTCACTGTATCGCGCGAGCAGCGCACTCAAGGGCTCCACGCCGAGGGAACGGACCTAGGCTTGAGCCGCTGCTGAGGGGGGCCTAATCTGGTGTGCGGAAGCGAAATTTACCCCCAGAACACTATGACAATTAGAACGAATTTAACACGCTAAATCTAGAAAAGAAATTAACTCTTAGTCTAACTTTATAAGATTCTCAATGTAACTACTTAGGACACATAGATATTGGTGATTTAATTAGCATACTGAGAACAGTAACTAGTTAAGTTAGCAGAACATGGTGCTCACCGTGGCAATTATTAAAGAATAGCAGTCATCAGGGTACCAGGATTCAATAACGACCATCTTCGGATCGTTAAATGAAAAATGGGTCTGGATAGGTTTGTTGTTACAAATAATGTTTTTAATTAGTGCAATGATAGTAATAAAGATGTTTCACATGTAAATTAAATTGTACTGCCTTTCTATAAAAGAAAATATTTTTTATTGTACCATAAACCTCTAAAGCTTCAAAATCTAACAGCAAGAAAAAGTGTGAATAAGAATGAGATATAAATTCTTTGAAGTAACCTGTAGTCATGCTTATTGCAGAAGTCCCAGGCTGAAGGCTGGCAGTGGACGTGTCTGTCCGGTGGCTGATCGAACACACTAAGAGCCCAGAAGTCTGGTGGCATCGAGGACATATTCATAGACGCAAAGAACTCTTCAGCCAGTTGGAAGATAGTCAGTGGAGTATAACCCTGGAACAAATACCTCACAATATTATGAAGAGTTTAGGGGTAGTGTTATTGTTCGATATTTAATGTTAAACTCTTATTTTAATTCTTAGAATCTTCCAATATTCTGGTCAAATTTATAAAGAAAAATATATTGCAATTTTAGTCTTTAACATATATATCCATAACACAGGGTACAAAACCTTAGATATACTATTGTGTAATTAAAACTATCAAGTAACAATAACTAATAACAAATAAAATCATAGTAACATATTTTTTCAGATTTATTTTTTTTCAATATCATAATTCTCCGATATATGAAATACTAAAATCTCCAATAATTAAGAACATGGTAGATAGAGATTAGTAAAAAATATATACATAGGTTTGAATCAAAGAATAATCAGTTCTCAGAGTTCTATTCTATTTTTATTCAGAAAGAACCTCATTACCAAGTCTATATACCTATAAATAGCAGATATTTTAATACACAATAAAATACTAATATGATAAAAAAGCCCACGCCATAAATCCGTTTTTTTTTCTAAGCTCTAATATTCCATGCGTCAGATTTGTTGTTAATTTAGTGCAAATCTTAAATCGAAATAAATACCGACTGAGTATATACTAAACTTTCTGAACTCAATTAAATAAATTCATTATTGTTATTAGTAAGACGTGTAGTGAAATTAACTTTACAATAAATATACTGTAGTGGTGATCCCTCCTTGTAACTGCTTGTCTTACATATGTTTCGGGTGCCCTTTTATGGGAATTAAGTTGTTTGTTACGTCACAATTATTTTATTACTGTGCTACAATAGTGTTTTTGTACAACCCGAGTGCTTAAACACGACTGACTCCCAATTATTTTATAAATATAATACAATTCAAACGTGCTGATTTACGCAAAAGTAAGGTGACATACAAATAAAACTTACAAAATGTTCGTAACCGTACGTAGGAAATAATTTTAATGCACAACTTTCGATAAGCTAACCTGATTTAACATCTCCTTCGTAACATCAAGCAAATTCTTTCCCGGATATGGGAGTGTGACGGGGACAATACCAGACCAACTTTGACCCCACATGTCACCGAGAATATGAGCCGGTATTGGGGCTGATCTAGAGATTCTTTCAGGTCCATACGCTTCTCGTAGACGCCGACGAACGTAAGCGTGAAGCTGGTCATATAGAGGCTTAACCTATAATATAAAAAATATAAAATTTAATTTACTCTTCTCTAAAATCCCATGCTTGCAATAATTACAAATTATTTAAATAATTCTATTTATCACCAATTATTTGGAAACATTTTGAGGAATATTTGGATATTTGGAAAAAAATAAGCAAGAATGTGTATCTTTTAAAAATATGATGATATCAGACCATTTGCTTCTACTAAAGTACTATACATTTGTCCAAGAATACCTCACTACAGTCTATTTTTTTGCTGGAATTGATTATTACATTATTTTATTTATCAATAATTATTTACTACCCATCAGGTTCAAATACCGAAGGATAAAACATGCCATGATTCACGTCTATTACATTAATCTCAATTACAATTTTGACTATGGAATCAAGAAGTCTATATGACATTTGATGATTTCCACCAAAAGCGTTTCTAGCACAGATATAAATAAAAATAAGGAATTGATTATATTTTTGAATTAATAAAGGGCAGATACCAAAAATGAATAGG
>JACEII010000028.1:3848949-3900128 GCA_014332785.1 Antheraea mylitta | reverse complement strand
GTGATACTTCAATATTCTTCATGATATTGCCTTTGTTTCTTTTTCTATAGTTTAATTTTAGTTTATATGGGTGAATTAATTTTCACTTTTTCATTGATTGTTCTTCTATTTTTCTCTTGTTTTTAATATTTTTCAAAATTTAACGTTACATAATTTAATTTTATAATATGTTTAACAGTGTAAGCTGTATCGAACCAAAATTATCTCACCGTTTTATTAAGACAGTTGCGGGATTTTATTAAATGCAGAAATCACTAGCTTTCTTAAAGAAAATAACACCACATAGTTTAAGATCTTCGCTAAATTGATCATCTGTTAGTGCCATGAGTTATTTGATAAAATGTTTGTTGTCATTATTTCCCTTACTAGACATATATATGTTGATACATTATATAGTAGACATTTCAAAACGTATAGTTGCAATCTATTCCAACGTTTGTTCATTAACAATAGAAACTAAACTACAGAAGTAACCATTCAACATTTATCAACAATTGCATAGTATTGTATGACCTAGAATATTCACTAAATAAATCAATTTCTTTACAAGAGTAGAATTTTGATGTCAAACCGAAACTAAGAAAATTTGGATTTAGAAGAATCAAAGTAACTGTAGATTTTTTAGGCTTTCAATTAAATTGCTTAATAAATACTATCAGGCGCCATAGAAGCCATGTAACTTTTATATCACCACTAGCACTCGCTAATAATAAAAGCTTGATGATAGATAACTGATAACTAATTAAACAGTATATATGTATGCTGACTGAATCTGAGTTACTGTAATCTGAATTATAGTGCCGGATGCTATAATGTAATCGCTGTGTTCTTGTGAAGATAAAATTGTACGTAAAGACGATGCTTTACTTTTGAAATGAATTGATTTTATTTTGACAACCGTATAATTGATACCAGTAACTGATTGTTATTTGTTTCAATTTCAACAAGTTTTACCTGAAAACCTAGGTTCTAACTGGTTTTGGTTTCCATATGACAAAACTTGTTTTTTATTTTTGAATTGTACTTATTTCGTTGCATGCAGGTACACCATCTTAACGACCTCCAATTCTCCAACCAGCGATAGGACTGACATTTGTCACGTGTCAAAAAGCCAATGCCGAACCATCAACATATTAAGTTGTGAACATTGTCACAGATTTTACCAAACGTATTATTCCAGCACATTAGGCAAATGAGTACTGGAGACATATTCTGAATAAATTAGGCCTCGGGAAAACAGAAATTGTTACAGTGTAAAACATTAATATTACTAAAAAAATGGCACACTGGTTGCATTTCCAGATATTGCACGAATTTATATACTTTCAAATCGTACATCTTAGGTTGCCTAAGATTTTAGTGAGGAAAAACATCGTATTGAAAAAGTAGGATGGTAGGCCTCTTTCTAAAAGTCTAACTAGGTAACATCAAGTTTCTTTCTGGGCTTAATTTGTTATCATCAGGTGATATTGTAGTTATAGCTATGAAGTCAAAAAATAGTTTCTATTGAACTCTAATTCCAATAACAGTGCAAACATCACTTACTGTTAAGTCTCGCAGCTTGATTAGTCAAATCAATCAGTTGCTCATATAAGTCTCGGATCCTGCGTCCAGTGTTTCTTCTCCACTCAGTCCAGACGTGTTGCAACTCATCCCAATCCCTCGAGTGGGACATAATGAACTGCAGATCTGGTTGTAGATGCAAACCGCATTTGAAGGGTTCGTTATAAGCACATATTTCCGCAGTGTTGTAAACTGCCAGCATGTCGTTTATAATTCTGTTGTACTGGAATCAATGAATTTGTAAAATTAATATATGATACATGCTTCTTTTAAGGCAAATAAAATTACTTTACTCAAAAACCTTTACTCTAATTATAACCTAACTCTTAAAGAACTGAATCGCTATATACATAGGTTAGGTTTAAAAATATATTTTGGGGTGTAAGGGGTGTCGAATAACATCATAAGACTTAAGACACCCAAGCCAACCTCACCTGCACGTGGTGCACCCTGCTGAATAACAAACGAGGCAATGGCGAAAGCGTCGTGGTAGGGTTTTACAGCCTGACTGGGTCGCAACCACCATGTATATGGCGAAAAAGCCTGTAATAGTGATTCGCTTCTGCGCGTCGCGTTTCGGGATCAGCCTATGCATATCCAGCATTTTGCAGGCCGGCACAATAGTGGCGACCGGCGATGGATAGTGTGTCACTCGGTGGTTGTTATTGTTTTTGGATTGCATTGTGCTTACCATCAGGCATAGTGCAGTCACTTTGCCGTGCTACAATAAAAAAAAATATAGTTCACGCTAAACTTTTTGACTGCTTTGAATACAGCTGTGTAGATTTTAAATTTGGACATGAATATGTATTATATGTCATGTATAAAATCAAGACAACTTAAGGATTGGTAAATGTAAATTTTCGATACCTATAATAGTATTTTGACTTTGTTTAGTATTAAGCTTTTGACAAGACTATGCGCAAACCCTAAGTTAAGGCTATATTCGGAGTAATAAAAAATATTGACTATGACTGTGATTAAGAATTACGGAAAATTAGATCCCTAAGTATGTGTTGGACATTTTAAGCCCAAGAAAAACAATTCGCGTTGACAAATATCGTCGAAAACCTTCACGAGTATTAAACTTTGACCTTCGATTACAAGGTTATTTCTTTTTTGCACGAATGACAGTCAAGTAATGTGTATTTCATGACTTTACTACTATTACATACACTTACAAATATTATCCTTGCCATAAACTAGACGTACCTCACCTGATACCAATACATTTCAGATTAAATATACTTACTCTATCGAGTTGATCTGGTGGTAACGCAGCAGGCCCGATGATTGACAAAAGGCGTAGTTGCCGGTACGTTGCGAAATCCCTGACAATCCCACGAGGTATTTGCTGAGCTGCCTCCCATAAACCACGTTGAAAGAGGGTATACCGCTGTTGTGCATCCAACTGAAAAGATATTATTTATGATGAGAATACGGCAAAAAGTATATTTTACAATCGTCTAACAAGAAGTGCATTATCTGAGTATAGCTGTCAAATGTGGTAGTATACATTTTCTTTACTCTTTACATCCTGAAATAGATTGATTACTTAATCCGCTTTATCAGTCTCCTATGAAGTTGTTTCAAAAATTTTAAATAAAAATTTAGGGAATTAGATTTATAATGATATATCGGAAAATGACTAAGATTATAATAGTATAATATAACTGAAGAAGAACAATATACCTAACATTATGCTGAATTATAAAATTACACGATATATACCATCAATACCATATCGCTACAATCTGCATATCATTTTATACATCAATTACAGTATTGTTAAGGATTATAATATTATATCATATGGTCTATAATTGTGGTTAATAAATAAGCTGTACAGTGTAAATATTGATGGGTAGTTTTAATGAAAAAAATAAACAACCTCTTTCGCTTCATGGTATAATGGTCTCTATTGATGATGCATACATAAAATATACTCGTCTCTATCTATCACATCAGTAAACGGTACATGTTAGAAGAAATGACACGAGACTATAATGTCTATATTTACTTTCAAGTAAATCCGTTTATCGCCGTCATATTGCTATATTACAATACTGTTGGCATAATTGTAATTCATAAAGAAATAGTATCACGCAATCAACAGTCAAAGGACAACCAAAAGTGCTGTAGATTTGTCGACAAACCACATAAGGTATGGAAGGTCAAAATTAGCATAACACAGTATGAGACAGTATTTTCGTGGGAAAAACTTTATAAACCTTCATTCAAAGAACAACACATTGCGATGACCCCTACTTTATTATTTACAAGTTGTATATTTTATTATATTGATAATAGATAATAGAAATAAGTATAAATAATACCCAGTAGAGTAAAATAAGATGCCATGAAAATAATTAGTTACATTTCATTCGAATGTGCCTCATGAAAAATATCCATTTCGATCTTGAATTCGACAATGAACACGTAAATAATACATAGATAACCGGTTAAAGTCCTAAGTGTTAATACTAAATAGAATAAGGTGCAAATATTTGACCCATCTATAATTTATATATTTTCTAAGAGCAAGGTGATAAAAGAACTGGTTAAATAATTGCTTCCGAAGGCGAAAGTGAAAATTTTAAGTCAACAATTTAGGGTTAAAAATGAAAATGAAAACTCGAAAGTAAAAAAGAAAATCTGGTCAAAATTGTGCAACAAATGGGTAATATTAATAAGTGTTCTTTAAAAGACCGTGACATCCACTATTTTTCAAAGAATTACAAAGCCCAATCCTACGTCCAAGATCAGTACTTTTAAAATTACGTGACGTTAGCGTAATCATAATGAAGGTTCTGAAGAACCTTACAACTGTCGCTATTTTATTAGATTTAATACCGTGTGAATGTGCAAACAACAAGTTTTGAGGTGTAAATTTTTAATGAAGATAAAGGTACCTTATCAAAAAGTTATTCCGAACATACTCCATTTTACACGTTGTAAAGTACACACAAAGATCCAATGTCTCTGCGAAATCGTAATCTTTAATACATATGTCAATGTGTGAATCTATTAGGTAGCTTTTGCCTAAAAAAGTAACAAAATCCTCGCAAACTTTTCATTTGTAATATTAATAGTATAATAACTTATCGTCGTATAATGTAGTAACAACGTTATTTAAAACTCACTACTCTTATAAATAAGCGGGTGTTTCTAGTCGTTTTAAAAGTATATCTTGAATGGTATAATTTTTGCAATTAAAAGGACAATACCCAGGCGAGCTGTATTCTGATGACGTCAATTCCTATTATGATAATCCATGGGAAACAATAGTAATTATGATATTTATTCGCATTAATTTCATGACTCGCAGATCTACGGAGATGTAATTTATTTTTACACAATGAACCGACATGAAAAACTTTAACGGAATATATTTTTAATTGACTCCTCTTTCTTCATAGTAGACACTGTGCCTGTTGACAAGAGTAATACAATCGAAGAACAGATGCCGCTTTCGATAATATATCGTCATTTGTAGTTGCTATCCTGGCTATATAGTTAGGCAATAAGTAAAAAGTATGTCAGTTGATCGTCTAGCTGAAAACTTATCGCTTTTAAAATAATTAAAATTTATTATTATATTATAATAACGTAATTATATACACTGCTGGATCAAAGGCCTCATCGCGATTGAAAATACTAGCATATATCACGCCAATCCTTGAGAATTATTGACAATTTCACACTCCGAAAAATCAACACTTCTAAATTTCTCCACGTACGCGTACAGTGGCACTAAAAGAACACTTTTCATGTTCAAGTTCCCACACGAGCTTTTAATATTACCAATATAAATATTCAAACCTGCAGATATTAAAGCTAACCACATGACCACCATGAATTTCATTATATAAATTAGATGGTCATATCTTATATTTAGCAAAACAGAAATGCTAAAGGCTAAAGTGACTCTACAACGGCCATAAGTCGAAAAAATTCTTTTTACCCTTGTCCAATCTCAGTAGAGTTGTTATAGCATGTTTTCTTATTTCAATGTTTTGAACTGAGATTCGGATTAATATTTTGCGACAGGTCGTTAGCCTGTTGGCAAAGATGTCAAAGGAAACAAATCAAAGTACATTTTTATTTATATCTATCTGACGATAAGTTAACGTTATAGCCGCGTTCAGGATTCTTTACTACTGCCTAGCAAGCTTACCAAAGTGTAAAGTCAAAGTTAGGGAACTTTCTCAGTTTCATCAGTAGACTAAGTTCATTCCTAATTGTTATAAGAAAAATATTACCGTATATACCTATTAATAGTCTTCGTTTAATCTGTTTTTAACATCCCTGAATGTAATATATTTTTATTATTATGGATTGTATTACTTCGTTGCTTATCATTAGCACGCACGTTCTCGGATGTGTCCTTGGACCCTCCATGAAGTAATTAATTGGTGTATGCCTTTGTTCAATTTAAGCAAATCGTGCTACCAACGTTTCCTTGTTAACATGGTAGGAATCTTTGCATGACTAGTACCCATTTGCATACAGCTCCAACGAATCTCTTAAAAATGATTTCCGCTGTGTGTGATTCTCAAAGTTCAGTTAAATGATTCGTGGCCGATTTCTTTGAAGGGTTAATATCTACTACGTTTGAAATATTAAAAATGTAAGAAATATATATTTTCTTTATTCGCATGGTTGTAGAGCTTTTTCTAACCACCTTCAATGTGAATATATGTCGCTCAGAATATTTAGGTGTGTTTCAAGAGCTGCACTTTACCATATAGCTAGTTTTCACTAGGTTTAACAGATTTACTATCTTGAGTTACGTTGTTACTAAAGCTCGGGTAATAATGTGATTATATGATAATAAAAAGAATAACGAAAATCGTTCAAAAACAGCATTAAAGAGACGATATGCCTAGTGATATTGGGAAAAAAATCTTACTTTTGGGATGTAAGTGGTGTTCTAAATAACTCAAATATATAAGCCAGATTCAATTGCAGAGATTTCAATTTTATATGTATTAAACGAAGACAAAAAAAAGATGATGACTTTCAAGTATGAATAATGTACTGATTTGCGTATTATCATATTTATTGTACTTATATCTAAAACAACTGAACCATTTGAGATCATCTTTGTAATTATGCGGTAAAATAAATATATCCGAATGGACGATTCTGGATTCGAATATAATTTGTATATGAAACTCTTTTTTTCTATACTCAAATAAAATTCAAGCATTTATTTGGACTGGCGTCTGACATAGGTAGTTGAAGCGATTTTTACGAGACCTGTATCAGCAAATTGACGACTTTTGAGAATCTCCAACATAGATCTTCTGTGTAGAAGTTAAGCAGAAACGGTACAAATGAATAGCAGCAAATTAAAATCTCTAGTTTTGGTGGTAATAGTAAAATTTGAAATGACTAAACCACCACAACCAAATTCCTAAGCAACCCACAAGTAATCCAGGTGAAACTACTAAATCTTATGACATAACAAAAGCATTTTTATGAGGTCAAAGGCGATACCAGTTATTAGACAATACAACTCTGCAAGTACGTCAACAAGAAACTCAACTACTTCGTTTTCCCTGTAGACAAAATCGTGATAAGGCGAGTCACGAATAATAATGCAGTCTAAAAACAATTAAATATATTTAACATAAAATTTCAAGTTCAACACTACCGTGGGAAAAATAAAACAATGGTTATATAACATGAAATATGATTAAATGATTTTGAGGAAAATAACACAGTGTTTCAAAATATTTTCCTATATTTGAGATGTATTTAGATCATTAAATTTATGTAATTAATGTTTCTAACTCATCATGATTCATAAGATTTCCTAAATACATAAATTTTAACTATGCTATGCGTAGAAACAAAAGAAATCTTGCAAACAACAGCCATAACGAAACACTTCTACTAAAAATTAGTAATTAACTACAAGCCTCTCAATGGTAATTATTGCATAAATATTATGGAATATCGATAATGAAGTAAAAAAATCAAACATGACAAAAAGTTTTTTTTTTTCAATGGAATTTCAGATTCATCACAGTCTAAGCTAACATCTTTTGGGTTAGCGTCATTAAACTAGCTCGTATCCCTGACTTTCTTGTGACGGTTTTGGTTTTTCATGCGAACTACGTATTTTATATAAACACTTGGGAGTTCTCTTACTTTTAAATTATAACTTTATTTAACACCTAATTAATGCTTTTAGCAAATTTAAATTGACCTCGTAATATTTTATCATTACTCGTTAACGCGCTTAGAAACGCGTATATTATGTAATACTTCGAGAGTTCCTCTATCTCTCAGTACAAATCTCGTCGAAATCGGTGTAGTTCTTTCACCACAACATACACTTTAATTTTATTTATATGTATGTATTACATACAAAACACAATTTACCTTGTTCAATGCCACAGTGAAGAATAATGAAAATGGCCACAGCAGCTATTAATTCACATACATTTTAAAGTGTCCATTGTCGAGTTGAGGACATTCCCATGTCGTCGTTGCATTTCGCAATCATTCTGCGACGTACGTAATGATGTAAGGTGTATATATGTTTAAAATCACCACTTGAAGAAGATATACTATGACGTTTGCAACGTAATGCCGTTCCTACTTTAACATATTTAAATCCTTTATATTTTAAATATTCATCACAGTCGAACTCGATTTTAAGCCCGATAAACCTGAGGTAAAGAGTCTCAATTATGGCTGCCGAAATATACGTACAAGATAGTTACTCGATTGGATGTTATTTTACATTTCCACCTGGGTTTAAATGAGTACTGCCACGTCTCACGCAATCGGTTACACGTGTTTCAGTTCTTCATGGCGTATCGTCAAATAGATTTTGGCTTTTCCAATGCAAGCCAGCAAGCTTAGATTGTATAATCAATCGTAATAGATGTGGCAGCTACTATACTATCACTGATATACTTTATGATAAGACTATTATGTGTTGGAAGGGCATGCTCAGTAGTCTCTGGTTACTTAATATCAGTCGAGTACCTATACGTTCTGAAGCCTGTAGCAAATTCATTGGAAGGGGCTTCAGTAAAAATCGTCACGTTGTTATTTAATCTTAATAAATTACTCAAGTAGTTACTTCATAACCTCTGCAGTCCCGTTGTATTGTGCCACTTTTTCCGATCTATGTAGGCTACGCCACTGGTTACCCTAACAAACACCTATCACCAACTATTTACAACTCTATGCCGATAATTGTACCTGCATCTTCAAGCTAGTCATATTACCTAGTTTAAAGAAAGAATCTTGAAAGATTAATCGATACCTTAAAACCTTTATACAAATAAAGACAGACAAAACAATTCATTCATAAAACGAGTCCAAGTTTACAAGCAAAAGTGTAATCGTGTGCAGTAACACTTAGCAGCCGTTTTGCACCATTAAGCGCCTTGTACTTCTACAAATCTATTTGTATGTTCGAATATGCTTTCAGGTGATATTTAACCTTATGTGTTAAACTACAAAGCTTAAAATACTTTGAACCGTCCATTTCATAACTTTGAATAACTAAGGTCGGGATCGTCTTTTGTCATCAATTAGCATTAAGCTAAACATGCGTGGGGTGAGCTAAAAGATTTTACTTAAAAAACTTAATGAGATTGAGTTTGCCTTAATAACTTCAAGTAAACTTCGGTAACAAACGTTTTAAAGTTACAACTTAAGACACCAGGCTTACAAAATTATAGCGAAAATTTTCAATATGGGAAGCTAATCACGAGGAAACTGGCAAGCATCATAAAGTGGCTACACCGTACCGTCCAATAAATGAAAGATTTGGTAAGAGTGATTTGTGCAAACTTAACAGATTACATAAAGGTCCCGGAAGGTATGCTAAATTTAAATATCGGAACAAATTAGTCCGTTCACCGGGTTCTGGCTGCAGGGTAGAATCGCCATCAATTCAATACACCATAAAGGACTACCAACTTTAGAAGATACATTTATTCCAATGAAGTAATAAATCTTAAACACGACTCTCTAAAATGGCTGCAATAATCTTAATTTAGGTTATTCTTTTTAGGCATACATTTAAATAAATAATAGTATTATAACAACTCCAGAAAATGATCAAATTATGCCATCAAAATAATTCTTTCCGTATATGACGAACAGCAAATAAAAAATTTGAAGGTTTATAAAAAAATATTAACTGACGAATATTCATAAATCGAACAAAAACCATTTCGTGCTCAATTGTACGAAATACGTGGTCAATGGAGTGGGCTATTGTTGCACGAGATATGAGTAGTAAAAAATTTGGGCCACATGACGTCACATGGTCATGACCGTGAGAAAGGTGCTAATATCAAGGCGAAGGTGGCTGATCTTTGATAACTCAAATTGATATGCTACGCATTGCTCTTAGTCATCATTGGTTTGTATTAATTCATTAGTATAGTCTCTTTAGGCTTTCAAGGTTTATATTTGGATCCATCAACTATTTATTTTTAGTTCACTACACGTTCTGTATGAAAATTAAATTAGTAGATTAATATTAAACTATAATTTCGTAGAATTTTAACAACGATAACCTAATTTACATCTACAGGCTTAACTTAGTCCTAGCAAGGCATTAACTTCAAAAATATCGTTAAAACAAATCCTAATGCATGGGTCACAAATTTGAACATTTTTCACAGCCCTGCTATATTGCCTGTGTAATCAAAATATAATATAAAAATATATCACGAAAAAACATAGAGCAATCATAGCTGAGAGTGTAGATTCGAATCCCAACAATTTAATAGGGGCTTTCAGTAAAGAGAAGCATTGTGATGAAACCATATCATAGTGGAATTCCTTTTTTTTAGTCTACTTTGGCTAGTTACCATACTGAAGTGGAAAAACTATCATAAAGCACCTGTATGTGTGTTCATGCAGTGCATTTGAAGATCAGCTTCCTCTATGCCTATCAGGTATACCATTTTAGATCACATCATTTTCATCATACCTTTGGTAGGTAGTAGAGCCACGCCGAAACTATTACTGGCTTCAGCACGAATAGGCAATAATCCTGACGTGAAGTAACAGTGCTTAATTTGTTGCATTTCGTTCGGTCAGTGAGAACGCCAGAGGCCCACTTCTCCTCACCTTCCTCTTCTCCTCTTCCCTTGTAACGCACTTCCGACTCCCCTAGTGTTATAAGTGTCTATGGACGGTGGTGATCACTTAAAATCGGGAGACTCATCTGTTCATTTGGTTACTGTGATAGAAAATAAAAAACCTATAAGGTATAAGAAAAATTGACATCAGCAACTAAAGCAATACTTAAAAATATTCAATAACATATTAATTGTAACACTGAAAACTCAGCAAAAAACCCCAACTTGAGTAATAAAGTTATGAATATACACCTATATAAATATAAATATATACATATAAATATTCTAGGTGTTATAAAACAAAATTCCACGAAATTCGTGTCAGAAACAAGAACACGTAATACGAGTTTTTGCTCGCAATTTTTCATGGCTCTATTGAGCCTGAAGAACTAAATACATCAATAAAGTATTGATCTTCAAGGTAATCACAATGCCGCAACGATTGTATTACTTTGATATTTGTAGAAAAAACTTAGTAAAAGTCAGAATTAATATCATTGGATCGTTATAGAAATAAAACAAGATATTATAAGCTGTGCGAACATATTTTGCTATTTCAACTATAAACGATAAGTTATGGCATATTTTAATGTGTTTTCACTTTAGCGTTTACCGAAAAGCTGACTTGTTATCTAGATTATAAGGTATATTTGTCGTTAATTTTCAAAATTAATTAAATCCAATTATAGGCGTTTCGTTAATATTATTATGAATTGTTATTATTGTTACAAGATCTCTAAAAGTTGTACGTATAAAATTTGAGGATCTTAAAACAACCTTATGAATGGTAAAATTTTAACTTCGTTCTGGGTGTATAAAAACTGAAAATCTTAAAAAAAGTAAATATAATTATATGAACTATTAGCTGATCTTGAGATGTAACGAACGACTCATATACTATTGATTCATATATACTGGCCCTATTACATACTAATTACATAGTGGTAGGGCTTTTTCCCAGTCTACAGATTCTGCTCAAATACCAATATGGAACTAAAAAAAAGTATGTCAAATATAATTCATTTCGTTCTTTTTTTGGGATCAACCAATGTATAGTGTGTGTATTTTATTAACTAATCTATAAATCATTTGTTATGAAAAAAATATTTTGTGATACATCTATTCGCTAAAGATAATAATTATGTTCTAAATTAGGACATAGACATTAACACGCGCGTCTCAACTCATACCCTAGTATGTACATAATGGTCAATAGATAATAAATACAATGGTAAGCCTTGGCGTAATGAATTATCTCATTGTCTGATGCTCTCAGGCCTTATAGGTCAAGAACCTAATGGTTATAGGTTATGTGGATTAGTTCCGCCATTTTGTGCGGTCCGCCATGTTGTTTTGCAATTGTTTGGAATAACTAATGTCATACAAAGTTTTAATTCATAGTTTTAACGTGTTTTGTAGGATTTGCTAAGTCAAGCCCCTGACTTGAAGTTATAATCTTCGTTATAAGAACACGTTTAATAAACATTAAGCTTAAGAAAGAATTGTATTGCACTGGACTTCTAATTGCAAATAAATAGCCGTGAATGATTGCTATGGTATCCTATACAATTGTATAAAAGAGTAGGCGTGCTGCATTAATGTAGCTCCATGGTATCTTTAGGAAAAACAATAGGTTTTACAAAAATATAAAATTAATAAGTGAGAGAAAACAAACGATATTTGCATCAAAAACTATATAATCTTAAACGACATGACATTACCATGGAATTGATTTTATTTTAAACTTAAAAGTGCGTACCCTTTCTAGCGTAGAATTACGTATTTAATAACGCATACAATTATACATGGGATTAAGACGAAAACAAGTACAACTTAAGTTAATAATTAAGTTAAGCAGATATTATTTAGGGTTACATATAAATTTTGCAATATTATTATAGTTAATAGCCACAGTACACATAATACACCCATAATAAATCAATTTAACCTTCTATAATTATGGTCTGCTACGCAACTGTTTATTGGACAACTGATCACAGTGACGGATGTTACTGTACCATACACCGAATTAGATACACAGACGATATGTTTACAAATGTAGGAAATTGAAAAACTGAGCCAGAATCATTGGCATTACGTGTAAATAATTACACAGATATTACAATAAACACATGCATATGTATCCTTACTATAATAAATTATGTAACCATTCTACTACGTTCTCGTTAAAATGGTTTTGCTAATTCGAAAAAACTGTGTATTTTATGTGAATAAATAGTGAGCTGTAATTTATTTTTTAATTGCAATTTAATCTTACTATACAACTCCGGTGATCATTTTATTAATTTTAAGTTACCTTTATTATATTCTAATACTGTTAGTCTCTGTGGAAGAATGTAGTCCGGTGAAGCTGTTAAGACATTGCTAGGCCAATAGCGTAGTCAGTTCGAGAAAAAAAAAATGTGAAAGAATACTAAATATAAGGCAGAAAAATTTTATATCAGGCAGTAGAAGTTCCATTAGTAAAGCGCAAATTTAGTATACAAAGATTTTGAGTAACTAAACTGAATGTCATATCGTGAGGAAAAAGCATTCCGCAATATTATTGCTTACAAAGAGATGAAGTTAGTTTATTGTTTGTCTATAGTTGTTAGTTATCGAGAAGATGAATATATGAAAATACCTAAGTGACATAGAACAATACCGACTCTCTAGTAAACATGCAAAAACTATCATGTTTTGATCATAGAAACTTGCGTTACTTATTGTAATCTCCCACACATTGTTACAGGCAAGTGTGAGAATAGTTCGTATACGGAAACTTTCGCGGCAGCTCTTACGGGATTTAATATAATAACAAGACAATCAACTTATTCTTAACTAAGTACAAACTCCATTGTTGAGAATTATTGAACCAACCAATGTTACCCTTATACTTACAGAAAAGCATCAGTGCTCGCGCTGATGTAGGCGAAAGTAAATTTTTGACAACTGTTTGTGAATGTATGTATGTCAAGTTCCAATATTATTTAAAAAAAATATTGACTTTTATACCTGCAATAGAAGCGGTTGATAGATAGGTGGATAGACATTGAGCAATGCCATAAAATGTTGCACCAAACCATATCAATACAACTAGCTTCGCATTTTGTATTTTGTGAACGTAAATTAGGCTATCACTATATTTTCAGGTGACTCCCATACACATCAGTGATTAATGATTCTAGTTTTGAAAAATGAAACAAGAAAAATATATACGGGTGTCGTTATTTTTTTTTGTTCGTTTGTTCACACCGTCCATTCACACATCGTAGTCACGCGATGTTGTATTACAAGTAATATTATTTATTTTAAATCCTACCTGACGTAATGTATCGTTGAAACTGCAGAACAACGTTTCGGTTTTAATGCATTCAAACATAAGCAGTGTCGTCTATTAAACATAGAGGAAATAAAATTAGCAGTAACTGCATAAGTACTAAAAAAACCCCTAAAGACATATAATTTCATTACGACTTCGGATGTAATGTTGGCTTGAAGTAAAAACGACATACGTTTAAAAATATATTTTACAATAATTTAATTTTTCAATTTATATTACCCATTTCTTTTATACCTTACGGGTTTTTTTAACATTTGACCAAAATCTCAGCTGAGTCGGTCGCTGTGTTTGGACTATACTAGATGCCCTCTTAGTTCTTAAATAAAAAGGAGTTTTTACAATTATATTTGATTTTGAATGTTTTTGAATAATATAAATTTTGCAAGTCTTATTTGCAGGCCAATTATCTATTTTGCTTCATACGATAAGTATCATAGAATTAAGGTTATAAGAATCGATTTGTGTGTGGTCAACAATCAACCTAATTCCGATTTCCTCATGGCATTATAAAGCAACACTTCATAAAGTATACCTACCTATATAATATTGTTTCTTTGATAACAATCTCAAACGCTTGAGAGTCATTTGCGTCTAATGATAATTACTGTACAGAGTATATTAATAAATAAAACATATATAAAAACTTGTATCTCATTGGTGGGAAGCTATTTTTTGTTGTAATATGACTCGTACTAGTTATGAGTTTTAAAAATTGAATCATTTTTATCTTGTCATTTATACTAGTGATGATGATCTTTTTTACACTAGGCGATGTTACTTCTTGTAATGGCAAACAGAATTTAAGAACAAGGGCCACCATCGAAAGCTAAAAATCAATCTACAGTAGTAAGTCGTATGATGATGGCATACAAATACGTCCGGGAAAGTGGCTAAGTGATTGAATACAGATAGCGTAATCCTGATAGTACTATACTATAGTGGTACTACGTATTCAGTACTTCTAGTACAATCTAATATGAAACCGTTACTGGATATTCGTACATTATCAAAAAATAAAAATGAAGTAATGACTTAATTTCATACAGTCATTTTTAAGAAATAGAGACAACTGGCAATTGTGCTTATTACATAAAATTCAGTCATTTACGGAATAGAACCCGCAAATTGTTGGTTCAATAGTAGGCCTTACTATTAAAATACTACGAGGTCTATCATAATTGAATATATGTTAGGGCTTATACATAATCTGACTTTGCTATTTTGGACCAGATATTTAATCTTTCGCCTTTTGGTTTCTTGTCGAAATTGTATTAAGCTCCATTTTGCAATAAAAGTAAATTTTATCATATAATCATTGTTGAATTAAAATAAAACACTTTTCAAGTACCATTACTCTTAACATACATGGGCTTTGCATTCGCATACATAACTTAAATCATAAAGTAAGCTACTTTTTTTAGTTTATTTGTCCATAAGACTTGTATTCCCTTTTGATATGTCATAAAATCAAAATATGAAGGAGAGATATTTAAAAGTACAATATTTTTGATTGGCATTTAAGCAATGTATTTTTCTTAAATTTTGTTTTAGAAAAAGAATCGCTTTTGCTTATACAAAAAATGTATGAAAAGGTGATATAAAGTAATTAAAAGCACTCACCGCTGCATGTTGAGTTTCATCATTCACATTCGTCTCAAAGTTCCACTGAGCCGCCACGTTGTTCGTACATTCCTTAGAAGCTTGCTGATCAGCCTGCAGTAAGAAATCTGTGATCTGCTGCAAATTCACACGACGGTACCTATCATCCAATCCATTCGTATCACCCCTATTGAATTCATATGGATTGGTTCCAACGTAATTAGGGTCATCTCTCACGAAATCTGGATCGTTCTTTCTAAAGTTAGGATCATTATTAACATCTATCCTATCATCATCTTCATAAGGCCTAAGAGTTGAGCTGGGGCTTCTTCCATTACCATAGTCTAAGCTTGGATACCCGTTGTTGTTTATATCAGGATTAATTTTGCTATACGGTGTGGAGGAAACAGGATAAACGCCAGGAGTGTTAGGACTCTGATTCGCCCTGGTTGTGCTGTATTGAAAGTTCCTATCAAATTGGCTGCCTGGTGAATTGATCGAAGTCTGTGTGGAGGAGAGACTGTAGCCATAATTTCGCGGAGTACTGGAAATAGGTGGCAAGTCTAACTGAGGGTCTCCCGTACATAAACATATCAGGAATGTGATCAGAATAAATTGGACCCAAATTGTTTGGAGTTTCGTTGTGACGCAGACCATGTTTGTCTGGTTAATAGAGCTCGGGTTTGTACAGCGCGCTTTGTGCCGATGGTGCGTTCAGCGGCACCGGTTTCGCGTCAAAGACTGAAGTTTACCTCTGAACTGCGTGTGAAACTACATTGTTTTATAAGTAGCAAGGAACACACGGTCACCATGAGATACGTGATATTCACACCTACTTTAAATGGATTCGATTTTTATATAAAGAATCAAATACGTAAGCCTACAATTCAGTTCATTCCTAATAGTTAATATCCCTCGGATATATCTAGTTTTTGTACTAGATATATTCAGGATATATATCCTGGAGCAGTTTTTTCAATATGTTGTTTCTATTACATATATTATTGATTCAGTGTCATTGAAAAATTCATAGGATGAATTAATTTATCCTATTTTTTTAAAGCAAATCTTTGATGAGGTGTTTGAAATATTTATTTTTTGTTAGTTTCCCGATAAGTGTTCATGAACTATATTATTAGTATTGTTGTTATTAATGAATATATTTTAATTAGGTCTTTAATTTTCTTTTCAATAACAAAAAACAATGAATGCAACTCATGATTAAAAAGAAAAGAGTTTAATATAATATTAAAACTTTGAAAGTTAAATCAATTTCATCATTCAAATCAAAAGAAAGAAAATCACATAAAAATGTATTAAAACATTTTATTGAAAATTTGAAATTTTACCCAAAAGATCACGATATTAGCTACAATATAAATATAATTAAATAGATTAATTATTAACTAAACCGACTTCATCAATGGATTTTAAAAGATATCTTATTCCTGGTTACGCTCCTAATTCTTAGAAACTGCATATACTATTATTTTAATTGTTCAACTGTGGTAATTCACACACTTACAGTATTAAATAATAATTAGTTGAGTATACAAAATATGAATGTACCATTCTTATAAACTGCGTTTGGATATAATAAACTTTAATTTATCTATAATGGAGTCTATATTTTTGTATTATTATGTACTGTATAACTATAGCTAGTACCTACAAAGTGAAAACATTCCCACATTTTTACTTCACTAGACAGACGTAATTCCCACTGATAATGCGTTATCTAACACATCGTTATACTTAGCTATTGCACAAACTTAAATGCACAACCTTCTTTGGAATCTGCATAATTTATAACAGTTCTTTCTAACACTTAAACAAAGTAGTTATTTGATTTTATACTAAACAAAAAATAATATAACACCTAATCAATGTCTTCGTCCGCGTGGAATAGTAACTTCGGACTACGCTAACACGTACGATTTTGAAACATTTATCATTAGTGCTCCGCTGCTATTAGTCTTACCGTGATGATTTATATCCTTCGATAACACTGAAAGAATTTTTCAAATCAGGCCAGTAATTCCTGAGATTACCCCCTACAACGTCACAAACTCACAAATTCACAAACTTTACTTCTTTATAATATTAGTATAGATAGTCGAATGAATTAAAGGAATTACAGCTTGTACGTACTACGTAGATTTAAATTCCTGTCTTGGGAATGAGCTTCTGATGAAGAAAAACATCTTGGTTACTAAATACATACACTTGGTTACTAAATACATGGTCGTGGAAACTTCAAGTTGAAATTCTGTATAGCAAAGACTTATAGGTTTGTTGCTTTACACTCGCGAGTCAGCCCTTCTGTAATTTTTAAATTCTGGGAGGATTGTAGTCATACACTAAAATCTACCTATAGAGTATAAAGATAAGGTAAATATAAAACTCAGAGATTTCAGTCACAAACCGCAATAAGTAAATAGCCTCTACAATTTGATATAGTTAATATAAATATGTGAATTGTAGATCTTTAAGGTTAATATTTATATATATCATATCTACGAGTTTATATATATATATAAAAATGAATGTTGGTATGTTTGAAAACTCGAAAACCTATTTATCAACCGTCAAGAATATTGACAAACTTTCTTTTTTTTCATGGAGAAGGTTTGTATTCTACCGATGTTTTTATAACTAATCATTAGGTGGCGCTTATATTTTGTTTATATTACATTTGGAATTATTTTTCATAGCAGATTAAGTCGTAAAAAATTTCTGGTAAATATCATGTTATAAATGAGGTTTTTTTTAGAATGATCGGATGGTTATTACTCATTCGTATACAAAATTACGAGATGGATTTTGATAACATTTTACAGCTTACACATCAATGTAACACATGGCGTATAATTAATTGAAAAAAAATTACAAATTGGACAAAATATAACAAGAATTCCTAGATAGCTTATAAAGATTTAGCATATCAAAACAATCTTATAATTAAATTTACAAAAAAGTTGTCCATCCGACGAAGGTGCGCCCAAATGTTAATACATTTATCTATGAACAATTTCTTTAGCAATAACTTTGCGAAAGTTACCAAATACTCAACTCCAACTGCACACTAACTAAATACTGGTGTCCATTCAACTAATCATGAAAATGTTCGTAACGTGACTTAAAATTGAATATCTCAAATGTTTATGGTTAAACATATTACGTTAGGTGCACCAAAGATACCGATAAGGTGGTGAAAGCAAAGACGATAACAATGCGTAACCGCAAGGGACGACTCGCTGGGACACGGGAAGTTGTGACCTAATGAGTAAAAGAACTATCCATAATGTTCTAAGCATATACATGCAATGTTTTTAACCTCATACTTGTTTACAATGACGTTATAATTCAAAAAGTGTGTGTCTTTATGTACACGCATTAGAAATTATTCTTCTTTGGCGTAACAAGATAAAAATCTTTTAAAATTTTTTATCTTTCGCCTTATTCTACGTTTGTAGAAAAAACGACACTAACAATAGAAAAAAGGTATTTAATGCATTGAAAGTTTTAATACAAATACAAAGAAACAAAATGTTGACTGTAGCTAACTTCAGGGTGTCGGTTTTTCGTGACGGTGTGCGCGCGCATCTTAAAATTTACTCTCATAAATGATGAGTCCCTAATGCGCCAAAAGAAGTATAACTTCAAAAAGCTGTAGGTACGTTACCTACATGATAATTTATCAAAACGAATGGTACGGTAACGCACACATACGTAAAGTAATACTGTAACGCCACAATGTCCTAGATAAAATGTGGAAGTAAGATAGCATATTACCAATATAGGTGGTGAAAAAGAAATAGATATATGTTGCTTAAATACGGGGTAGCCGTCAAAAATAAGCTAGCTATTCAAGTTCAATAAGGCGCTGTCGAAGCGCTTATGACATATCTATAGGTTTTTAGTTATAATATTGTTGTTTGTTTATTTATCATAAAATGAAGTATGAAAAGATTTAAAAAGGGGAATTTGTTATTAAAAAATTTAAAAAAATATCGTCATACATTTTTTAATACTTTTTACTTTACAATCTGACCGAATGTTAAATAAAGAACTGGTCTGAATTGATAAACATACTGAACCTAGATGGGACTGGCTCATAGGTGCAGCTTCCGAAACACTCCAACAGGTGTTTGACGATTAATATTCAACTTGAGTGGGATAACTAGTCTAACGGAATTTAAAAAATTCTACCACCATGCTGTAAGTGGTAAAGCCACGCTGAAGCTATTACTGGTTTCATTATGAATAGATCGGCTCGCCCCGGGGTAGTAACACCCAACCCACAGAAACACTCACGTGAAGTGACAGTGCTTGCATTGTTGCGTTTCGTCATGTCAGTGAAAGTGCCGGAGAACAACCTCGCCTTCCATTCCCCTCCTCTATCCGTCTCCCCAAATAAAGGCTGGCAACACATTGCACTCTTCTAGTGTTGCTGGTGTCTATGGCCAGTAGTGATCACTTTACATCAGGTGCTCCACTTGTTCATTTGCCGCCTATGATATAAAAAAATGCTATGGTTTCATCATGGTGTTTTCCTTCGCCGGAAGCTCTGACTCAGTTCCAAGAATTCGTACCTACGTCCATCGACGTAGAGTCCAGCCAATCTATCAACTAAGCAATCATCGCTTCAAATGTGGATAAAGATCAATTACCAAATGTATGTGAGGCTACAATTATTTGGTTAATTAATTTTTATTGTATTTAACTGACAAACAGAGTGTGTTTATTTGTTTGTTTGTTACGCTTTCATGCCCTAACTATTTACTCGATTATTATAAATATTTGCATTCACGTTACCAAGGGTACTAAAAAGGCATAGGGTACCTGTGAACAAAAAAAAAAGTATTAATCCTGACGGAGTTAAAATAATCTTTAGTACATTAACGCGAGCGAACCCACGTACAAAAGCTAGTCAGACATAAATCTGAACAGGTTTACCGAATATAGAGTCTCAGTACTGTTGTATGAAATTGGTTAATAAATTTGCTTGGTTCTGTTCTTTTTTCGCTTTGATCATGAGTTTAAAGGACTGTATTTGTCTGATTATATATGAAGACCTTGAACAACAGTGGGACCTATTATGAGAATTGTAGACGATATGAAACGATATCATAAACATGACTATGCAATAAATTCTAAATAACATAAATCAATTCAGAAAAGTTATTTGATTATTATGCATATTTATTTATTATGTAAAAATATATGTTACGAAATATAGACTAAAATACATTTGGGGCGTTCCACCCTTTCTTCATATCATTTGTTATTGTTATGTGTAAAGTTTTTTTTTAATATTAGTTATTAACCCTTACCATATAAGACCGGCAACACTGAAATAAAAATGTGTAAACCCACGCGTCACCCAGACAACTGTCACTTGTTACTTGCCCATTCGCCCGGGACGCGTAGGTACGCTAGTATAAGACTGTATTTATGTATCTAGTATTTTATCTTATTGTCTACATTACAACTTGAATAACAGGTATATTAAAGGAGCAGTCTATATCGTATCTTCGGCATTTCATTTAACTACACCGGCAACAAAAACTAGCACGAACCCTCAGGGCTACCAAAACGCCAAACATTTTTGTAAGGATATTAAATTTCAAGGAAATTTCGATTATGTTTATAGAGTAATTGCAATGTGTTTCCGTTATGTTTAACATTGTTTGTCAAACTATATTTCAAAATATATAATATGCAAGACTGTGAAGAAAATAAACATGTTATAATGATTAAATTAGGTGCTTGCAACTAGAGGAAACAATACAGATAGAGTGTTTTAATCATCGGAATTGGCTGTATATTTTTTCTACGCAAATACCAACAGTAACACATTTGTAGTAAAATAACATGTGGGTTAAATGATAGTAATCTATACTAATATTATAAAGAGGTAAAGTTTGTGAGTTTGTGACGTTGTAGGGGGTAATCTCAGGAACTACTGGGTCGATTTGAATAATTATTTCAATGTTATCACACTAAGACCAATAGGAGCGGAGCACCATTGAAGAATATTTCAAAATCGAGAATTTTTTCCTCTTGAGAGTTTCCACTGCGTGTTAGAAATAAAGAATAGATAGCTTTATTCCACGCGAACGAAGTCAAGGGCAGAGGCTAGTTACAAATATAACGATTCGAAATGATGTTTTATAAAATATATTCACGAAATTTGTTACGTACGTTATTTACTATACCCTATTTTATAATGAATTTTTTATGATAATTGATCACCGTAAAATATATAATTATTATTAAAAAATTAAACGCACACAATTATTTTCAAAAATATGTTAACAAAAATAAATTTGTTGACAATATATGTAATTTAATATGTAAAATAGAGATGGCAAGTCTTAAAAGTTAGACTTTTAAGTAAATTGTAATTTTTAAGAGGCTTAGAGTTACTGAAGATCGTTTTAACCCGTTTCTACTCCATAAAACCTATTTAAAATTATACAAATACATGACAGTATAATATATGACAGTACGTGTACACAAAGAATGGTAAGGTATTTTGATACTAGTTGACGAATGTTAACCACAAGGAATTTGAGTGCAGGATAAGAAATCACTCATTTAATCTTACTTTTTATACCTAATAAGTTGATAAGTTTCATTTGTGTTTAATTTTTCCGTCCCACGCCATGCCACAATGCCAAGCTGTAACATAAACCTTTCTCGCTTAGCGTACTCTCCGACTTACATTTTGAAAGTTCATTACATTAAATACGCTATAGTACCTTCGCTAATAAAAAAAACTATAAAATATTTTTTTTTAATCTGACTAATAGTATCAGAGACTAACGCGTTCAAACTAATAAAAAAAACATTCAATCTCTCGAGGTTTGTAGTATGTACAGGTACATAACAGCTCTATATAAATATGCAAAAAACCTCACGAGGCAAAACGCAATTTTCCTATTGTGTCTGTTTTACCGTGGGAATTATTTATGTATACATACATAATTACACATAATATAATATATACAGTGTTTACGCCACAACATTGTACTGAGTACCCTCTTATTAAGAATGAGTAATGCTGTGATCATTAAATGCTTGTTTCATGGAATTACTTTAAACTGTTCCTGCTTTAACTACGATTTCACATGTTAATTGCCCATCTAACTTAGTAATTAACTGATTATTTTAATCTACAAGATTTTCGGAAATTTAAACTCGTTAACAAAGTGTATTTTGCAACTATAGAGGTGTAAATGTGGTCATTCTTTTTTTAATATCATATAGGAGGCAAACTGACAGGTGGCTAATCTGATGTTCAGTAGTCATTGCCGTTCATAGACATCAGCAACACCAGAGGAGTTGCAAGTGCGTTGCCAGCCTGGGTTTAGAGGTGTGGGAATGGGGGAAAGGGAGAGAAAAGGGGAGGAGAAGGGAGAGGAGAAGTTAGGGGAAGAGGGGGTCGGCTATCTAAGCGGAATAGCTTAGAAAGATTCCTTGCCGCCCCAACACTACGGTCGGTCGGTACATCGTGGGGTTTTAGTCCGTGCGAGTTGGACATAACCCACCTCTCCCCCGGGAGGATGGGTATCCATAATGGATTTCCCACGTTAAAAAAAAGGGGGAGGTGGGCCTCCGGCACTCTTACTGACCGAACGATAAGCAATAATGTATGCACTGTTACTTCATGTCGGTTTTCTGTGTGAGGGTGGTACCACCCCGGACGAGCCGAACCATTCATGCTGAATCAATTTATAGCTTCGAAGTGGCTCTACCACCAACAAATGAAATGCAGAGAATCGCAACGAGAGGCTTAGAGGCTGGTGCGATAAGTGACTCTCGGCGGATCGCAAATCTCTCGATGGTTACCGCTGTTTTTGGATACAACACTGTACTTACCCTTCACAGTGCCGTGACTTTGTAGTTTGTCAGATACGGAATACATGTTTAAATCCGTGAGGGACAAATGCCGATATATATGTTTATCTTACGAATTACTATATGTAACAGCCCAACCCGAGATTCGACCATTTTGGCACTATTGAACTTGTAGCCAAGTGGCGAAGTGCCTTAAATTGTCGGCTTAGTAGTCCGTTGAAGCTATGAAGGCTCGTTATGCCAATACCGTAGTCACTTGGAAAAAAAATCGAGGCAGTCATATAACTGCGAATAGAAATGAAAACTCAAAAGAATGGAATTTAAAATATGTTCTCTTCTGAGTTTTGAATTAAATTATATTGTGAATTATTTAAATTTCATGATTTGTAAATTGAAACTCATTTGATCATTGATCTCTCTTTGTC
Source organism: Antheraea mylitta (assembly GCA_014332785.1). Taxonomy (NCBI): domain Eukaryota; kingdom Metazoa; phylum Arthropoda; class Insecta; order Lepidoptera; family Saturniidae; genus Antheraea; species Antheraea mylitta. Next base: position 3,876,207 of record JACEII010000028.1, on the reverse strand, counting down.
ATCCATTTGCACTCCAAATAATATTAATATACTTTTTATACAATTGATCAACTGATCAAACATGATGAGCTGCACAATCTCAATACAAAACATCAATATTAGATTTACACAGGCCGCTTTACAACGCGTCACTAGTTTAATGCTAACCGTGCAAGCGCAGTACGATCAGTCACGCTTACTAGCATGTCATGTCGCGAAATTATAAATTTATTTCCTGCCAAAAAATACCGGTCAGAGAGCCAAAAAAAGTTTATGGTACTAAAATAAAAAAAATTGTAATTGTGACATAATTCGTCTATTAACATCATAGGTAACACCGTTACTTATAACTTAACATGTGGTGCTATTACTTGATCAAACGTATAACAAAATCTTCAAGTATCTGTTTCAATATTTGCACATAAAAAGGATGAAACAAAGTCCCCAACCGCGTCGTCTTAATCTTCTCGCACCCCCCGTCAGGGGGGTGCGGGGAGTCCGTCCCAGGGTCGCCCCTCTTTCCCCAACCGCGTCTATCTCTACGCTATATATATACTCAAAAACTACTAAACAGATTTTCATGCGGTTCCCACTAATCGATAAAGTGATTCATAAGAAAGATTTAGGTACATAAAAATTGTCAAGGTATTCTGTATTGTCATGGCGGGACAACGTCCGCTAGGACCGCTAGTACTGAATAATAATGTTAGTAAAATTTAATATCCTTAACAGAATGCCACTGATATATTTCAGTTGCGATATCATTAAATCTGGTTTAAATTAAGATAAAAAACATCTTAACACGCTATATAATAACAAAACGACCGTCAAATTACGTATACTTTAGTTTTATAATAGTAAAGTTGTTTATTAACCGCACGACTGCGTACAAATCGGTGGCAAGCGGACAAGGTCGGCAATCGGCCATAATCTTCTTAAAAGTCACGCTTAAATGAATCCTATTTATAAGAATACAGGGATGACAGGTACATCGATAATGATTATACAGTTACATGTCGAATTGATTTAAACACTATAAGTACTCCGAGTTACTTTTGATTAGTTAAACCAAGTCAAATCAAATCAAATCAAAAATTCTTTATTCAGTTTAGGCCCTAATAAGGCGCTTATGAACGTCAAAAACTACCACCCGTTCGGAGACAACCCAGCCATCGAGAAGAACCGGCAAGAAACTCGACCGGGTACATTTTTTTACATACATTTAAATACATCATACAGCTTATAGTGGTCAAAAGTGATCAAACATAGTACATACATACATACAATATGTATCTTAGTCTTGTAAAAGATTCGTAGTATTTATTGTAATATAATATATATATATATATATATATATATTAATAATAATAAAAAACAACAAAATGTACACAGAAAATCAATCATTTACCGGTTTTTCAATCCAACAATAACCAGCCTGTAAAGCATTCTTGCTTCCTCAGATGTCAGGAAAGCAAGGATGGCATTACATACACCCAAAGATCTTAAAGAGCCATTCATTTTATTCTCGTGCTAGTCTTTGGGTTAGGTTACGTGTGCATTCAGACATTATGTATTGCATATCTTCTACGGTATTACTTATGTCACAATTTGGTGACGACTTCAATGTAATCAAATATTAAAAAAAACTATTCAGTGGAATGCACCCTGTCAATTTTACCTCAATTGATCGTCAATTCGAAAATCATCTATGTTGTACCGGTGGGTCATCGTGTATACCGTAAAACATTTTCAATGGCGGGAAGTGACTCAACTGTACGCAATAGTACAGCCTTGACCTAACAAAGTGACAAACGTTGCTCGGTTTGAAAACTTTATGGCTTTTAAACTCTTGCTTTTTACACACTTACATAAATTGAATATTGAGCTGTGTTTTGTATTTAGTTGTAGTTTAATAGGGCAAGATTCTTTTAACGTTAGTAGCGATTGAATCGATTATCTTAATTTTCCGTAGAACCTGCCAAGAACGCTACTGTTACTGATCTGGAAGAGCGCGTTTCAATCCCTTCTCAAAGAGCCCCATATTATAGCCCTGAGGAAAAACCGTACTGGGTAACCCTGAATTGTTGTGAATTATTTTGCTGTCACGTTTTTTATCTACCTTGTGAGATTTAAGCATTTGACCACAACACACGTAAAACGTAGACTCTTGAGTGCAGCTGCCAGAAAACACCTACACTAATTGCTTTTGTTTTTGTATGCTTTTTAATTTTTAGCGTTACCAGAGTCTTATCTGATATGGAATGACACTGTGATCTAAGATGGTAAACACGCTAAATCTAGAGAGGTCTGGCAATTGTTGCTGCCGAAACACACCAACAGGCGCCTGGCAACAGATTTTCAACTTGAGTTTGCCCCCATGCTAGTTTCCATCGCGTTGTTTTCCTTAACAAATTTCCGACATATTCGCAAGTGTCGCAGTGTCTTAAAACCCTATCCACTGAGCCATCATCCCTTTAAAAGTACAATATAGGTATTTGTACGAATTACCCTTTCGTTGCGAGCAATATAAATCGCTCTCCTTTCTACACCTATTGGTTCTTACATAGTGTTTGCGTGTTCGCACTTTGCGATAACACCAGACGGCAATTGTCATTGTCAATAATAACAACTAATAAGAAATTGATAACAACATAATTATGAAATACTAGCCCCTGCCCTCGACATCGTCCGCGTAGTATGGTTAATTTAGGTAACCCGAGCACGCGGCAGAACCTCTCAAGAGGAAACTAATCCCGATTTTGAAAATTTTTCGTTAGTGATTGGCTGCAATTGGTCTTAGCGTGATAATACATAACCTTTCTCTATAAATGAGCTATATAATACTAAAAGAATTATTCAAATCCGACCAGTAGTTCCCGGTATTACCCTCTACAACGTCACAAACTCACAAACTTTACCACTTTATAATTTAGTATAGATATATATATATATATATTTTATTTATTATGCAGAATTAAAGGATCACATTATCAGTTGTTATTTAAAAGACACCTCTGCAATTAATTCAAATCAATTATGCGATATATTTAGAGATAAATGTAGTTGGAATATTATGTGTAGAAGAATCCTTTGTGTTTGAGGTCTTCGAAGCGAAGTTATTTAAAATTTATCTTCAAGGTCGAGGGCTCTAGGGTATCAATGCAAATAATTTTCAGTTTTTAACATAAGAATAAAAAGAATTCGTAAAAACTAGTTACAGGATGTTTTGCTGTTGGTGACAAAGGAGTTGAATGAGGTGATGAATAAAATGAAATGTCGCATCTCGCGGGTTATTACGCTTTCGATAACAGCAGACAACCACGGTTTCGAGTTGCTGGTAATACTAATGAAAAAAAATCTTCGAGCAACTTTAAAGGTATAGTTTTATTTAATTTCATATTAATAATAGTTGATTTACTTAAAACGAATTTATTTCGTCTGAAAACGTTAGTTGTCTTTATAATGCTGCATATTTCTTCAATCTCTCGTTGAAACCCGACAACTCCATATTACTTCTTTGGTCCTCTGTACAGAACGCTGCAATGAAAACTAAAATGTAATGTCTTCATATCAATATTTTCTATAACCATCTACTTAGTTCAACTGTTCCTATTTCTATAGAAATTAACGCCATAAAAAAGCCTGCAAATATAATGATATTTACCAATATTATTTCACTGTTAAACGTAGCTATTTGTAACAAACGCCATTTAATTTAATATTTCCCTATTACAAATGAAATTGGTTATCACAATAGGTTGATCTAGCTTAATCTAATTTTTTTTCTCGAACTGACTACGCTATTGACCTAGCAAGGTCTTAACAGCTTTACCGGACTACCGTAATCTGAATAGTTATGTCTCAACTCTTGACATAACATTAAATAGCTTCTTATGTATTTCATTGAAGAAGGAGTTACTTTGCAGAAATGCGTCATTCAATATTATACTAGACGTCTGATTGCACTACCGCTTGAAATTGATTGGCCGCTACCACTTTATAGGTAGCCAAATTATATACAACAGTGAACTAAAATTAAAATTGCTACATAAAAAGATTTCAATAGTCTAAAATACTTACGAACTGTGCTGGATTCCCAGCCAATGTATTCGCCAGTACGCTCATTCTCAGCCTTTAGCCAATCGTACAGCGGTTGGAAATATTCTAAAACTCCGCTGGCATCCATAGAGCGTTGACCAGTGAGCGCTTCCATTGCATCAGGCCAAGGTTTGGATGAGCCCATTTGCAGCATTTTACTATGTATCGAAAACAATAGATTTTATTTACTATTTTTCTCATTTGATGATTTATCTCAAAACGCAACAAGACTGAGCGAGCCAATATGGTGTATATCATACCAAATGTTTGCTGATCACATTCGAGTAAGTGTTATATTAACTTAATAAGCTAATGTTTGGCATTATGTATGTTGTTAGGTTAATGGTCACTATAATCCTTCAACACCCACAATCACCCAAAAACAAGACTTTTAGTCCTATACAAGAACACCAGCTTAATATTGATACTCCGAAAAAAAACTTTTCCTATCATATAATTGCTAGCAATATATTTAATAGAAGAATTACCTACACAGTTATTTGTTAGAAACATTAATTAATTAAAATATTTATATGCGTACCCAAGAGCATCACCAGCAGCAGTGCTCTTATAGATGTCACAATTTGACAACAACTTCGTGGAATCTCCAGAGGTGTACTCTTCGGCCAGCTGACACAAAGTTTGGTGAAATTGGAATTGAATTATATAAGAGATGTAATATCTGTGACCAAATAAACAAAAAAGCATGAAGTTATAATTTATAAAACATTGTTTATATAATTATATAATATTTTTTGTGAATACCTCATGTATTCCACATCAGCGGAGATATGGTATTTCGCGGCGGGATCAAAATCATTTTCTGTCCTAGGTACGGGAGGTTCTATTCCTTGGACAGATTCTCTGAGTTGCCAGAAATGGCAATTGTAATTATCGGGACTTGTAGTGCCTCTGAATACTCCATATCGGTACAAATCCAGAAGATATCCAAACGGTAAAAATACTATTTTATCAAGACCCTGAAATTTTTAAAATACATGAATCAGTTTTGTGATCACGACACGATTTAAATAAATATGATTACAGTACATTGTTTAGTGGTGGTTCCAAACAAATTGTCTATGTAATTATGCAGAATATCTGTATTTAAAGACATCATGGGATGACTCAAATATTCTATTAATTAACAGCTAGTTGTGATATTAGTTACGTTAAGTACAATATGAAAGTCCATACAAATAAAATATATAGTCTCCATTACCCATAGAAAATTTATTTTTCTATCAATGCAATAGTTCTCTGAACCTGATAATTGGCCAAAGATTGCCATTTATAAACAAAGAAATAGTACTCTTTGAAAATAAGAAGGCTTACTTAGTTAATATATCCTTAAATCATTCCATAGTTCTTACGAAATTCTTTATTTCTATTACAATTCCAATGTTAAATGAACAGGAATTTGCGAATGACATAAAAACACGTACCATTTTATAAAGTTGATTAATATTGGATTCAAGATCATCGGGTCCATCTTCTAGTAAGCCCATCACTCTTAAATGTTTTGGTGATGACACGGAAAGGGCGATAACATCGCCGACAGCTTCGTGGAAACCTAAAACAAGATGATTCATAAAATCTGCCGTGGCATCATTATGGTTATGCATGATAGAACTCGAAATGGAATGCGAGACTAAAATATCATGCACCAATTTTTGAAGTTATCTTTTGGGACGGTATGAATTGTATTTTACGAAACGAAAATATGTAATTGAAAAGTTGTAACTATAAATTTATATATAGGCTTGGCTATGAGATAATGAGGTGGTACATTCTTAATGTACTCGAAATATATACAAAGAGAGGGAGTGAGAGAAACATTAAAATCTGTAGCACATTATTTTCTGTTGGATCATTGTGATTCTCGCACACTTTTAAATATTATTATTTGTTGTATATTATTAACATTGTTAACATATTACATTAGAATATTACAAAATAATGCCGAAAACTAATATTTATCACTTCCATAGTGTATTCTTCCCATTTCCTTAAAAATTAATCGGAATACTAAGGTTCCCTTCTACCGTGTGTGAACTCGCGCTCGATTTTTTATTTTCAAATCTACATGTCAAGATTTAATTGATAAAATTGGTTTATAATCAAAATTGGTTTTAAATTATTGGTCATTTAATATGGAAATATAAGATTTAGAGATAAATACCCGGGTTAGCACCAGCCCTGTAAATTACTGGTTGATTTTTGTACTGCAAATAGTATTGGATGTGCCCCATCTCGTGATGCGTTGTCTTGAAAAAGGCATTTGTTATCGTAGTACATTGACGAATCCTGGAAGATATACCGTTAAAAGTAAGTCCTATGACCCTTTTTTTCTAATACCGCAGTTAGCTGAAGAAACTGAAGAAAGAATGAACTGCTTAAAATCAAACATAAATAAGAAGTTCACATATGAAAACGTTTACTGGTACAATGCAATGTAAATATATTACTCTAATAATATAAAGACTATATCCATCATTTCCATGCAATCTCTATGTGGTTAATACTCTCTAATATCTATAAATGATTCTCTTACCTAAAATCTTCTCCATCATAAAAGTCCCATGCTGATGCATGACAAACCATATCCCTGCCATCGTCAGGCTTTTCAAGTATAGAATTATCCCAAAAAGTATCAGGCATTGGTAACAGATTTAGTGATGTGAAGAATTCTTCAGCAGTTTTAAACATTTTTAGGGCTGTATAATTCTGTAAAGTATCATATTATTAAGTTAATGAATACAAATTATACTATACATTTATTTTAAGTTTCATAGTAGAGAACAAATTATAAAAAACGATAGAAGTATAAGTGTAAATATAAAAAACGCGCTATATTTTCTAGTTTCGGCAACTATATGATGTTGTAACATAGTTTTTCAATAATTATACTAACTTGTTACTAATTGTCAGCCTAGAATCTAGACAGTATGTAGTACAAAACCATTAAATGCCATTTATCACCGAAAACTCGGTAAAATTTATATTATGGCAACCATACAAGATGTTGCAATAGATGCTTCTATTCTCTCTTCTGCTTCTTCTCTTCTATTAAAGATCTAAAAAAGATACAGATCTAAACAAAGAGTAATTTTACCTGAGCAATCAGACTGGCAGTTACATCAACATCAGGCTTCGCAGGATACGGTCTTGTAAACTTTTCCACATTATTCCAAGTCTGTGCCCAAATGTTACCTGACAATAAAAATACTATTACTGTTTGTACATTGTTTATTATATTTAACTAATTTTTGGAAAATATTATTAATGCGTTTTTATACAACATGTTGTATATATTTTTCCAACTAGTAAAAGTTATTCCTTTTTCTTGTAAGATATAATCATGGCCTTAAATTAATCCAACGATTGCCACTACTCTACACGGTAAATTGTGTAGATATGTTTCTATTTGTAATTTTTTATTGTATTGACGTGTCATATTTAACATAGTTTTAAAGTTATATTAAACATATGTCCAATCTACAATTCTAAAACAGAGTAAATGTTACTCACCCAGCAAATGCGCAGGTATAGGACCCTTGGCAGAGACGACATCCTCACCGTATTTTACCCTTAGTTGTCTACGAACATAAGCATGAATCTGCTGGTATAGTGGTTTGATTTGAGCCCATAAAGCAGCAAACTGGTCCTCACTATCTGTAGCCTCGTATTCACTCAACCACCACTCTGCTACACTATCGTAACCTGGCAAATTAATAAATTTTCATAAATTTACTTATACCTCATTATCTTTTTATTTAATTTCTTTCTTTCTAACGATAAATTGATATTCTATTTTTCTTTCTTAGGTTGTAATATTCTTTAAATCTTAAGGTATGATCTTTAATTAGTATTACAGAGATATGATCGAGCTACAATCAATATAATTATATTAGATAATCGCTTTTGGCATCAACTAAATTACCATTTAACTTGGCAGCTTCATTGTTCATGAGAACATATTCAGTAAAGTTTCCTTTAGATGCTGCTCCAGCTGCTTTATGCCATTCGGCCCAAACGTACTTCAGCTCTTCAGGATCCTCACTGTTTGCGATGATATCTGTCACCTCTATAAATAAATAAAAAAAATATACTAAATAATTAGTAGAAATAATAAAAACTCTCACAGTACGTTCTCTTTCATTCCTAAAACAATATTGTTTTATCATATAGGAAACAACATTTTCAAAAACGCAGCAGATACATACATATGATTTCCTCATAATCTGTTTTTGAATGACTAACTTTCGCTCGTGTTGATCTATATTTGACCTATATTTTGACAACAGTGTTTGGTTTCCATATCGATGGTGCTCTGGGTCTTTTTTATACCCCTGACAATGTGTGTACAATATTTCACAATGAATGCTTTTAATAGAATTATTTTACGTATGGTATGGGTACGTGTGGGTGTACTAAGGCTGTACTTAAGAACCAGTCTCCTGTAAGCTTAACGTGTTTACCATCTTAGTTTACATCGTCAATTAAGATCAGATGATATTACAGTGAAGCCTTAAACTTGTAAAGTATAATAACAAGATCAGCTTTTTTTTAACGTGGAGAAGAATCCTCACTGGACTGTTAGGCCCGAAGGAGGTCTGAGCTGAGTCGATCGCCCGCAACGGTGACGGTGCCTTTCGGCGACTTTTACCGATTAAAAAACTCCACGATGAACCCTACGCCGCACTATGGAGAGTGTCATGGGGTGCATGAACAGGCTCTGCTATACCCTATGGCGGCAAGCATGTAGCCCACACCACACCCGACTGAGACAGCCCGATTATAATAATAACAAAATCCTAAGGATGACAGAGGTACTATCAATTCCATGGATATTCGGTTTATGATGGATCACTATCCTCATGGATTCTCTGTTTGAAATTGGGAGTAATTGTCATTTTTAATAGTCTCACCTGGTTCAACATGGAGGTCGCACTTAGTGCGATCTTTATAATCACATATTTTAGCTTTCGCGTAGGTCGACTGCATATTATTAATAGCGGTTATAAGCCTCTCGTTCAAATCTTCGGGCAATGCAGAAGTGCCTAATTCAGCGAACTTCTTAAACATCCTCCTGAGGTTATCATCTTCGAACTCATTCCAGTAATAGCTCACCGTCTCCTTCCAGTATTCTTTTTCCTTCTCCGCGACTTCTAGTGATATTTGAAGCTGGAAATTCAACATAGTGCTTTTCATAGCTGCCTGTGTACATGATGATGATTTGTATTGAGTTTGTGCAATCTATCATATGTTTAGTAAATTAATAAACTCTATAAAAATATGTATAATTATTGCCCCGAGTGCCAATAGATGTGTAAACCAGGCTACTATTAATAATTTCAGTTTACAAATCATGAAATTTAAATAAGTTACAGAATAATTGATTTTATAAATTCAATAAAGAACACAGTTATTCCATTGTTTTAAGACTTAATTTCTGTGTTTATGACTGCTTCGACTTTTTTGTATTAATATACGAGTTTTATTATTTTACTAATTATATACGTATTTAATGATTTATACTTTACTTATTCTTCATTATTTTTCTTAATTAATAACACCGTTTGGTTTGATTTTTTTTCTAAGAATTACTACTGTTAGCGTGAATATCGTAATACGTAAGTTAATGATTTTTTTATGGTTAAGTTTTAGATTTTTTTATACAGAATAACTAACCTTTCATTATTCAAAGGCATCGAAAACATAATGGAGATTTATTTCAAATAGAACGTCTGTTCCATTTATCGCTGATTTCTAAAATATATTTCGTGCTTTAATATGATGTTAAATTCTCAAGTTCTAGATTGTATAGGTACTTTGTTTTTACTGTTATGTAAATTTGCCCTTAAGTCTCGAAAATTAACGATTCTCTTGGACTATTTTATAACCTCGTCCAGCGAAATTGCTTAGAAAAATAAATAATAATTTAAATTCCAAACACTAACCAATTTTTCTTCATTATAAGTCGTTATATTAGATTCATAATTCCAAGATGCTATCGTCTTTTTATTCTTCAATCTTGCTGTCAGTTCATCCAAAGACCTCATATAATCTCTTCCCGCGGCCTCCTCAGCCGCCCTTTCCGCTGCTCTACCCTGGGCAGCTACTACAAAGACCGACGCTATGGCCCCCAAGAGGGCTAACTCCCCGATGATTTTCATTATCATCTGTCAATAAATTATAAACTACACTTCAAGAAATAATGAACAAATAAAATTTTAAGTAAAAGTATACAATTCGATTCTGTAATCCACAAAAACCCTTTTTGTTTTACTAACGTAGAGAAATCCATTATGGATACGCCACCCTCCCGGGAGAGAGGGTGGGTTATGCCCGACTTCCACGGACTAAAACCCCACGGTGTACCGACAGACTCTATTATTGGGGTGGGAGGGATCATACTACGTTATTCACCTTAAATCCACAAGAACGCTAACAAACTTAGTTGCTCAATTCGCACTAAACCCTTACGACTAAATAAAAAAAAACAACAATACAATAGTATACGATGCTTTGAATAATGCGATCACAAGTTCCGTTTGGAAGAACACAAAGCCGTTTTTTCGTATTCTGTCCCGATTTCTACGAGGAAAAATCTGAGAGGCAGAACTGCCTCGTTTTCAGATAGCTACGAAAGATAACAAACGTCCGGCTGATCAAAACGATTATATAACAAATATGAAAATAGCATAAAAATCAGAATTAATTTTGTACTTATTTAAAAATTAAAATTGTCGTATACACGAGTATCAGAAAAATATTAAAACAATTAGTTTTCTTCTTTGATGAACAAAATAGTTTTGAGTAAAATAAGAAGGAACACGTTATGCAAGTGTACCAGCGATGATGGCTTAGTTGATAAATAGCGTGTTCGGACACCGCAGGACAAAGTAGTTTTGAATCCTGGTAACTGAATCGGAGCTTTTGGTCAAGAATTATGATTACACCACAGATTGGTGGTAGGGCTTTTTCTAAACTCACCTAGCTAGCTACCACCTTCAAAATCTATCGCCAAACATCACAGGTTTGCTCCGGCCAGAGCTATCCCCCTTTAGGCTTAGCGTGTTCGATCAGTCTTACTATCTTAGACCACAACGTAATTTTTTTTATGTCATAGGGCTGCAAACGAACAGGCGGTTCACCTGATCTTAAGTTATCACCGGCGTCCATAATCACTTGCAATACCAGGGGAGTCGCAATTGCAATACCACGGGAGTTGCAAGTGCATTGCCAGCCTGTTTTTAGAGGGAAATGGGCAAGGGAGGGGGAGGGTAGACGGGCCTCTGGCGCTTTCACTGACGGAACGAAACGCAATAATGCAAGCACTGTTACTTGACGTCGGTGCTTATGTGGGTCAGGTGGTACTACCCTGGACGAGCCGACCCATTCATGCTGAAACCAGTAATATCTTCAGCGTGGCTCTGCCACCTACTAACATCAGATAAGATTGTGGTCAAACAGTAAAACTCTGCGATTTTTTACAAGCATGAATACGACTTCTGTACTTGAATTCTCATCTCTAGTTAATCTGTCATGTACCTGTTATAATTTTGCCAGTCTAATCTATTTTTTTAACCGACTTCGAAAAAGGAGGAGGTTCTATGTTCGGTTGTATGTATTTTTTTTTTTATGTATGTTAATCGATATCTCCGTCAGTTGTGAACCGATTTTAATGATTCTTTTTTTGTTTGATTTTACTATACTCCAAGGTGGTCCCATATAAATTTGAATAAAATATTCAACCCCTAAGGGGGTTAAATATCGTTTATTTGATTTTCACCCAGTTCGTGTCTACGTATTTTCGTGTACTTGAAACCGATTTCAACAATTTTATTTGAAATATGATAACTGGGAATGGTGTTCTTGAAATAAAAAAAAATCCAACCATAAGGGTTGAAAATAAAGGGATGAATAAAGCTTATATGAATAAATGAACTTCCCCATAAGCTAATTTTAATGAAAACTTGGAACAACCTGTTGTAATGATAAGAATATCATTTAATCAATCCTGAGTTGATCATGAAAATGAAGAATGGAACTCCTCAACGGCTTACAGCAGCTATCTTGTGTTTGGGTACATAAGACTCGTTTGACGAGGACTTACATGTGGGGTTATGACTGTTGAGGCAATTTCCGTGAAACGGACATTAGGAAAGATGAGGTTCTGAAATTAGTTCACAATCAACCTAATTTGACCAGTTGGATCTAGTACGGTGTAATATCATGTTTGTTTGTCAAGTTATGAACTTATTTTATAATTAATTCGAACCAGATAAATATATTTATATACACTAAAAATGGAAAAATAAAAATTTTTACAAAAAAAAATTGAACCGACTTCGATATCAAAACCCACACGGCACTGAAAAGTGAAAAATAAATACATTATTAATTCAACCAAATGAAATAAAATATGAATATTTGCGCTACTCAATAATATATTGGAAGTCGGTGCCAACCTAAATTTCTAATTTGTTTTAGGTATAAAAAAGTATATTACACTATACAAATAGACGCGAGAGTGGACCTAAACGTTGTATGTAGATGATATGAAATATGGTTGGCACCGATTTCAAATATATTATTAGGTAGCGCAAATATTCATATTTTATTTCATTTGGTTGAATTAATAATGTATTTATTTTTCACTTTTCAGTGCCGTATGGGTTTTGATATCGAAGTCGGTTCAATTTTTTTTTTGTTAAAATTTTTTTTATATGAAATTTTGATGATAACTCTTATAAAAAATAATTTTTAATCGATGAATTCTGTATAATTAATGAGATAACCGGTTATTTTTTAAGAAAAACCTCCTTGCTGATATAATTTACATTCTATCCGTACGCTTCAGCGTAAACACCAGGAAATATCTATAGACGTAATAATAAAGTTAGTACCGTTCCAAGACGATGGACAATACAATGGCCTCGAAAAATTATATTCTTTTGTATGAAAGTATCGCGATTGTTACGCAAGATTTTTGTATTTAACTGGTAAATTATTTTAATTCATTCATATATTATTCGTTTTCTACTACAGGAAATTGAGCAGTTTTAATCACAAAAAAAACTTAAAGTAAGTATTTTGTCACAAATATAATTGTAACTGATATATCAAACTACCTATAGTTTGCTAGAGTGTTGTCAAAAAATGTAGAGATAAGTGATAAGCAATTGCATTAATAGTACGTTGTGATAAAGATAAAGAAAAACCACTTCTCAATCATATTAACCTTCGCCCATTTATTTATAACAAGTTTTAACCCGCGGTTTCTCTCACGTATATTTTTCCAGCCCTTGACAATTGATATCCCGCGTCGCGGTACATTATTATATGACACCTTGCGTATGTTCTATGTTGCATTTTTATGGTAATTACTTTGCTTCTAAAAGTCGTAGCGTGATATAAAACGTTTGCCAAAAAGTAGGGTGTAAAATTCAAAACTATTTTTTTTTAAGTCTGATCGGTAATTTCAAAGATGTTCGCTTTAAAACAAACAGACACAACTAATAATATTAAGTTATAATAGCTACCTTTTTTTTCCTAAATCAATTAAAAATATTATGACGTAACAAAAAATAATTCATTACTGTAATCATATTATCGAGGGGAGAAAGCGGAAATGTAGTAACTTGCATTTTGAGTTAAATTACTTTTAACCATATTCTTGTATAAAAAATACCGCTTCGAATGTTCTGGGTTTTGCACTTCTACAATTCAATTTTTCATTGGTTCGACCTTCGTTTTCTGCCTAGTTTTAGCACTACACATAAAAAAAAATTGAAAAATAAATTCAATACGTTGGGTTTTTCAAGTTACGATAATTCTGTTTTCTTACGTCGTTATTATTTATTTATTAGCATAAAAAATCCAAAAGTTCCATTCAAAGAGCAAGATAAACGTGCACAAGTAAGTTTTATATTAAAATAAGTTATTTAAAAGTTAATAGTTACGCTAAATATTCAAGCAATAAACAAACCAAACCTGTTGCTAAAATATAACCGCCTCCCACAACAACACTTTTATAAATAAGCAGTACAATGACATAGCAAACGTATTTATAATATTGAATATGATTTAGGTAAAAAGATCCAACAAAAGACCGTGTCAAGAACATTTTGATCACTGCTCCGTATTATATCAGATTAAAAAGCAAAGTAAAAACCAGCAAAAAAGACAACAAACTTATAAATCAATCTACTGAGATTATTGCTAATAGTAACAAAGTATTTCATCTATGGTTTCAGATAAGTTTTTATTAAAGAAACACTAGGAACATATTAGAATGCGAAATCATATGTGAATGTATATGATATATGATATGTATATGATATAATATTAATAAAAACCTTGACTGAACTCTCACTTTTTTATTTAGTGGGTCTAATAGTAGTGCATTTTTAAATTCTTTGATTACTGTTGCAGTCGTATTTGCCAGTGTCAATGCTTAATCCATGCTAATATTTAAAGAGAGAACGTTTGTGAGTTTATGACGTTGTGACGTTGTAGGGGGTAATCTCAGGAACTACTGGTCCGATTTGAAAGATTCTTTCAATGTTATAAATTTTTTTTATCGAAAATGGTTATAGGCTATATATCATCACGGTAAGACCAATAGGAGGGGAGCAGCAATGAAGAATATTTAAAAATCGGGGGTTTTTTCCTCTTGAGAGCTTCCACCGCCTGTTAACGTTAGTCCAAAGTATTTATTCCACACAAAGGAAGTCGCGGGCAGAGGCTAGTTGTATAATAACTCTATTGTGTATAATACTTTTTCAACTATAATGATGGAGTACAATTCTTGTTGAAATCTTCTAAAATTAATAAAAGTAAATTCGTAATAGAAATATTTGACTAAATTCTTTTTGTACACATTTCTCACTCTTATTTTAACCATTAAAACATCATTGTAAATATTTTATTCAATTTAGGCCCTAAAAAACGCCCATAAACGTTCAGACTACCAACGATTCGGCGAAACAACCCAGTCATCGAAAAGAATAACCTATGTAGTAACTATTTACAAAGAATCATCAGGGATCTCAGAAGCATCGTTGCCAATATGACAATATGAGATAGGAAGGTTGAGAGGAAGGAGCTCTAAAGAAAGATAATTATCACAATTTGTTTTTTTTTCGTATTTCTCTTCATCTTGTCAACTTTTTATTATTCTCGCCTAACGTTAGAACACGAAAATGGTCAATTAATCTCAATCTAACTAACATTTCTTGTAAATTACATGCGATTATTTCTAGACCAAAATAAACTGACCAATAGAATATTTAAAAATGGTTGGTCATATTACACGCGACATCACACATTACTGAAGTATAAATATACACTCATGTCGAAAAGAATATACTTTCAAATAATTATCTAATTCTCAACCTCAAAAAATATTTTTTAAAATGACTTCAGATAAAAAGAGATTCTTTCTTCTTTATTTTTTTTTTCATGTCAAGTAGGTATATTGCAAATTTCTTGCGATCATTTCAATGTACTAACAAGATGGTGGCCGTCTCGTTAGAACTTTCCAAAGAGTCTTTGTGACAAGTCAGAATTCATACTCCGTGGTATTATTGTCCAACCATTTCATTTGTATATAATAATTGCAGGTGGTAGAGCCAGGCTGAAGCTATTTTTGGTTTCAGCATGAATGGGTCGGCTCCTCCGGGGAAGTACCACCCCTCTCACCGATAACCGACGTGAAATAACAGTGCTTGCATTGTTGTGTTTCGTTCGGTCGGTGAGAGAGCCGGAGGCCCACGTCCCTTCCTCTTTCCTGCTTTCCCTTTCCTTCCCCTCCCCCTTCTCCAATATACAGGCTGGCAACGCACTTGCGACGTCCCTGATGTCGCTAGTGCCTATGGACGGTGGTGATCACTTAACATCACGTGACCCACCAGTTCGTTTGCCTCCTTTGATATAGAAATAACCAAACTATATTACATAAAACACCACCCATATCACAAAATATAGAGCCAAATAACACAAGGTTTTTCTTCTTTTTCTTGATTTGGCTCCGCAGAAGCACTTACCAGTGTCAATATTTTGTTACAATGGACGTTACAATACAAGAATATTACAAGCGTCGTGTGATTACTTCAACATTCTAACAAGATGGTGGATCCCTTGTTAGAATCTTCCAGGGAGTTTTTGTGGCATCTCAGAATTTCATGCTCCGTGGCATTATTTTCCATTCATTTCAGTAATGCGCAATAAACCAACTATAATACGTAAAACACCACCAAGTTTACAAAACATTGAGTCAAATAGCACAAGATTATGAATAAAATATAAAATCGACTACATGACAGACTAAAATCCCTCCAAAAACTCCTAACACAAGGTCATGTATAAAATATAGAATCCACAACATGACATTCAAAGATCCCGTCAAAACTCCAACAATATTTGTGACCTGTTATTTTAAAACGTTATCAATCATAAGACATTGACTAGAAGGATGCAAATCCACGACAACGTTTGACATGCTATACTAGCAATATCCAGACACACTGACACCTGTGTCCACTATACCGACGTGATTGATGACGCGCTCATCCATCGGGTCGTAGACGCTCCGGCGCGGGACTACGTGGATTACTACCTACAGATGACCATAAAGGACCAAAATGAAACCGCCATAAAGACAATAACGTCATTAAAAAATTCGTCCTAAAATAGTAACTAATAAAATTAAATCACAAAATAAACAAATTAATATATAAAATAATAATAAATAAATAAATAAAAACACCCAATAGTTACTCACAGATACGATTTTTGACGTATACAATAAAAAAACGAAAGTTAAAAAAAGGTGCGGATCAAGAGTCTGCAGAATATAAAAAAAACATTTTCAATTATAGATCGATATGGATTATTACTTTTTTATTGCAAAGGCAATACTTTCAAGAAGTTCCTTTTTTCATTACATCAGCATTGAATATTAAATATAGAAAATACACCAGAGAACTAAGAATCAAATAGCAAAATGTTTAGTTCTTAAGATATTAGAACATTTATGACAATTCTAGAGTAGGTAAATACCTAACTACGGTCCAGGACATTCTCGTGCACTTTTAGAATAGATTTTTTGTCGTTTTGATTTTATTGTTACAATTTTATCATTTGTTTATTTGAACGCACTGATCTCTTAAACTACTAGTATGATATTGAATTGATCTTGTTTTGATTTCGTAGTTATTTAGTGAAGAATGTCGTCGACTATCAAGATCAGGAGTGAAGGATGATTTAGGAATGTAGAAATTACCATAGCAAATATAATTTAGATAGTGAGTTTCAGTGCCATGTCAAGCTGGTTTTAGTGTCAAAAGAATATTGTATAGTAAACCAATATGTGAACGATCGTGATGTCTGAAATTGACTCCTCATGTATAATCCACTAAAACATGATGACCAGATCGAGTTTTTTGTCGGTTCTTCTCGATGACTTGGTTGTTTTCCGAAGTGTTGATAGTTTTGTCGTTCATAAGCGTCTTCTTAGGACCTACATTAATTAACATATTTGTGATTTTACTATACTATTACTACACTAAGTAAGAATTTATATTATTATAAGGCGTTCTGTCCTACGCGGGGTAGCTTGGTCGCCTAACAAGAGTTAAGTGATACAAACTATGTTGTCCACTTCAGTTAACTACCAGACCGTGTGTCTCAGTCACGTGATTAACTCTATAGTCGTGATTTATAGGTAAATAAATTAAAATTTCATAAATGCTAAAAATATTTCAGAACCAATTGTTAAAAGAAATTAACCGTTTATCAAATTTTTCAATCAATAAAATATCAAATCATTTTTTTTCCAAATAATATAATAGACTTAATAATTAACCCACGTTGTAATCTATACTAATATTATAAAGCTGAAGGGTTTGTTTGTTGGTTGAACGCTCTAATCTCAGAAACTACTGTGTTATATAGCTCATTGGTCAAAGAAGGCTATAGGATATATATCACCATGTTAAAACCAATAGAAGCGGAATAGCAATGAAGATTTTTCCAAAATCGTGTTTTTTTTTACTTTTCACAGCTTCTACTGCGTGTGAAACAAAGTGTCTATTCCACGTGGACGAAATCGATAGTAGAAGCTAGTAGTTTAGAAAATAATAAGATATGAACAAAGTAGATAATCCAGGTTTTTTTTCCCGAAATGACTACGATATTGACCTAGCAAGGTCTTAACAGCTTCACCGGACTACTAAAGCGAGCGCTTAAGGCACTCAGCCGATTTTATTATGGCAACCAGTTCAAGGGTGCACGGCACACCTCGGCTTGGCTGTTGCCTGTTGCATGCAAAATCGCGATCTATCTTAGCCAACCTAGCTAACTATTCATATATGTATGAGTTGTTGAAGCGTATATGTGTACCAAGCATACACGCCTCAACAACTCCTCCATATATTTATTATCGGAAACTTGGGGATAATCCCGGTAATTCAAATAAGCTTTTCATTTCTAAAAAGGTGGTTAAAAGGATAAAGGTAAATAATATAGATGTACATGTTTAACACAAACTTACAAGCAAAACTCGCTTAGTCGTATCACTACAATATCCGCAAGGCATTTTTTTACAATATTTTTCCACGAAAATAACGAACGTTCCGATCACAGGTCTCTATGTAAACTAAAAACAACCATCACGCCTGAAGATCGTCAATTATTATGTAAATGAATTAGCTTTTTGGTCTGAATGTTATGGTTATGAACAAATTTACGCCTTTTGTATTGAACGTCCGAAACCAATAAAGGAACGATGCTGTTGTCTCATACAAATGACTATGGTTATTGAAAAACTCTTAAAGTTAATATTTTATATACTATGCAAATATTATATCAAATCACATATTTCAAATTGCTTAATGAATCAACAAAATATTATTCTAGAAGTATTATCTCTCTTTAAAACTGCTCAATTCTTATATCAGTAGGACCAAAAAGGCAAGAGATTAAAAAAGAGAAAGATTTGACGAGCTACTGACGGAGAATGTTCTGGTAACTTATAAGAGTTGTCAAATAAGGAAAAAAGTTTTTTTTTCCGAATTGACTACGCTATTGACCTAGCAAGGTCTTAACAGCTTCACCGGACTACTGGGAGGAGGAGGAAAAATGTCAAGACAGTCATAAGCACTGCTAACAGGAGTGAAAACTAAAAACAATGAAATAAACGTGTCGTCTTTTGAGTCTTCATATTAATTATATTGTAAGTGGCAATATTTAAATTTCAGAATTTGTTTATTGAAATTATTAACATTAATGTATCTATTGGTACTAGGAGCAATAATTCTATACATTTTTATACACTCTATTATACAATAAGATTTACTGCTATATATATATATATATATATATATATTGGGTATTTTATCGAGCCGAGTGATATATATATATACGTGGGAGCTTTAAAGTCGCACCAATCGTTGACAAGATGACCGAAAACCGCCTCACGTGGTATGGACGCAAAAGAGATAGAGGCCGCCCACCTTCGACTTGGTGGTCAAATATTGCAAAAGACCTCACGAAAGCCCAGTTGCAAGAATCGACAACCCAAGACAGATTAGTTTGGCGCAAACATATGAGGAGACCCGACCCCAAATAATGGGAAAAGGAATGGACAAAGAAAAGTATGATGAGCTGCATAATATCAATATTACATATACCCCGCTGAACGCACCTGAATAAGTGTTCACTTAAAAAAGACTGACTTGCTTACGTGGGCCATTTAAAAATCGGTCGCGTAACACATTGATCGGAAACGATGTTGAAACATTTACAGACTAAATGTTTAGACAGTAGCAATATTTATAAAGGATGATTTGCACTAGATTCTCATTCTAAATCAATAAAAGAAGGGCTTGATATTTTACTTATCTAGATCTACAAAAATTATACATAATCCTCTATGCATCCATATTAAAGCACAGTGTTAATGACTGTCGTGTGATTTCACTTTCACTTGCAAGGGATCGTAGTAACGTCAGAAACAAAACAAAAGGGTATATTGTCCGTCTTATCGAAAGTCATTAAATCAGGGTCGCCTATTGTAGCTTTTGACACCGGTTATTGCACCAGAATTATACTTTTGAAACTCTTAGAATAAACTTAAACTTAGGTTTTCTTGGTTGCTTATTAGCATTTGTTTTGATATTATTATTTTATATGTTAAATGTGACTATGAATTGTCATGTCCTAGAATACTGCGAACGTTTAAGCTTTCACCTGGTATTGCTAACTAAAGCTAAAATTGACATAATTTGATGGTATTATGAGAAAACGTAATTCGCTTAAATTTTAAAAACAGGTTGTAGAATGAAGACAACGTGTAAGGGATATTCGGATGGGAACTGATATTGAAAAAGATTAAGAAAGAGACTTGTTCTTGTTGTCAAATCAAATGAACAGAGATATACAGAGCAATGAATAGTAATTACTAATGAAGTTGCTACATATTTTAACACGACTAAGGTGGAGTAACTCATGCCCTTACTAAAAATATAAAAGGAACTGTTACTAGTATCAGTAATATAAGAAATTAATTTAAATTAATATTGACTTTATATATTGCTCTAACGAATACGAAGATTCTTTTATTAACGCGCTTAGATCCTTAGTCCTTAGAACCTTAGTCCGTTGTTTTAGGTAACTGGAGTCTTCATTGAAAATTAACAGACTTAATCAAGAATCAATTCTATATTTTATTTGACCTCAAATAAACTTTTAACTCAAGGTCTGTGTGTTTTACAAGTTAATAAACTCATTTTAGGCACTTGTTATTCAAACAACCGGTTTTTTTTTTATATTTTCGATATTTTTATAAAAAGCGATAGATAGGTCATTAACTAGTGTAAATTTTGATTGTTTTTTTAAATATAGTTCCTTGTCATAAATACATTATTAATATAAAAATCATAATTAAAGTGTATTGACATTACACACATTGTCTATTATGTGTTCCTTTTTCTTTTTTTGTTCGTTATTAATTTTATATTTGCATTAATATGACCGTCTGAACGTCCCTTTATCATTATATAGGCTCCCATCGAAAATCAGGGCTGCAGTACTACTGTATTGCACATTTTTGCTGAATGGGTTCGCCAATTGTTGGACATTTATTTTTAATTTTCAAATGTATTTTTTTCTGTTAAACTAATTTGTATAATTTAATTTAATTGTATGTTTGTTCCGACAATAAAGTATTTCTTTCTTTCTATTGAGATGGTTAGTTATGAATCTAATAATTTATATAATTCCATTTTCAGGACTCTGTACAAATCATATGTGCAATTAGACCATAAAAAAGATAGACCATCCTAAGTAATATAAATGAATTTGTAACACGACAACTCAAAGTAATATATATATAGGTTTTGTAGTACAAATGGACACGAAGTCAGTTTCGTTGTGCACCTGTATTGGTGCCTTATAGTTTTTAATTTGTTTAGTAATTCTAAAATAATAAGGTTATATATCTTATTTATTCTTAATTTTGCCGGGTTATAAAAGCAATCTGTTAAATGTTTACATAACTATTCTGTAGCTATAACATGTCAAAACATCATAGCAGTGAACCAGAGAAACAAGTTCTCAAGCAAATAATGTTTATTGCAGACTTGTATATCTTAAGGAAAATATGTTTTAAGTAAACGACCTCAAACCAATTCAGAATCCTTTATGCGATACACGGTCAACGGTACCATGCCAAAATGATCATAAAAGACAATAATGAATTCGCCATAAAGCCTATCTGAACTACAAATACGAACCTACTAGCACAGCCTTAATTTTATTTTATAATACCCATTCAACTAATTAAAATAATAAATAATTAACCCTTAATTAGTTGCTTGCTTTGCTTATTGTAGTACAGCTGCACTATATGTAGTTAAAATGTCTTTTATATAATACATCATAAATAACACGAACCAAGAGTCTGCAGAGAAAAAAAAAATGTGCACCTAATTTCTAATTTTAATATACTCTCATTAGTCGAGAAATTTTGATACAAATAATGTACGCTGTTACAAAATTCACTATATATCGAGGATTGACTAATATTAACGAGTATTTGACTATAATTTTTTTTTTTTGATAATCTTGAGTGATAATTTTTTTCTTTTACCCAATTTCTTTATATAATGTAAATACAACAATCCATTAAAATAATTATAACAATAGAAAGACACGTTATAAAAAACAAATACGCTCCAAAAAGGATTTAACCTTGTTGAAACTCCATAAATAAAGCAAAGAGTCTATAAATTACCTAGGTAAAAATTAAAACTTGTATAGAAATAAAGTCCTTGTTAACTCACCAGCGAGGTGTGACCGCTATCAAAGGAGATACACAACTACTTGAGACGGGATAAAGTGGATATATATCTGCTACACTCAAAGAATGATAATGCACGTTTTATATTCTTTATTGATAGCTTGTTATTGGAAAAGTACCGTATATATGTATCTGTATAAATATATTCTCATATTAGCATATTACCATCATGAATAGAATTGATTTTGACTGTATTGAATACAGATGATACTCTTCTATGTAAATACATATATAGTTCGTTTGAGGCTCAATTAGTTCAAAACTACTGCGCTAAACGGCATAATCATGACATATTCAAATGCGAAAGATTCTGAATAATTTATTAAACATAAGAGCAATTAATTAAATAATACCATCATTCAGTATCAGACCTTTGTTTCAAAAGTTTCCACCTAGTAGTATAGCCATCACACTCAAGAGCATCAAGCACTCAAGAATTTAGCCATCGCTCAAGGGTATTGGCAACCATTCTCTACAGCCTAAAGAGTACACTTCATCTACTTAAGAATATGCCACTCTATCAACACTGTATAGTATAGCTGTCCAATCTCTTGAAAGTATATCCATACATAAACTCAAATGTATTACCGTCAATGTTCTAAAGCAATGTGTAGGTGGTAGAGCCCCGCTGTAGGTGGTAGGGCCCCGCTTGTAGGTTGTAGAGCCCCGCTGAAGCTATTTTTGGTTTCAGCATGAATGGGTCGGCTCCTCCGGGGTAATACCACCCCTCTCACAGATAACCGACGTGAAATAACAGTGTTTGCATTGTTGTATTTCGTTCGGTCAGTGAGAGAACCGGAGGCCCACGTCCCTTCCTCTTTCCTTCTTTCCCTTTCCTTCTCCTCCTCCTTCTCCCATATACAGGCTGGCAATGCACTTGCGACGTCCTAGTAGTAGTGCGAAGTAGCTAGACGTAGTACATGTTTAAGTGAAGTATCTGTTAATAGAGACCTTTATTTCGATTTTATAAGCTTCATTGTTGAATATGCACTTTCACAATGGTATGTACTACCCATTATCGAGCCCATTTTTATCCCGAAATTTGTCAGTTTCGGGGAAAAAAAGATTCTGAGGGCCGCAACAATTCAAGCCGCGTGCCGCATGCGGCCAGCGAGCCATTGTTTGGACAGCTCTGTTCTAGAGTGAATATGATCTGCTTGGTCCGCGACTCGTATTTCAAAGGAGGTAGTGGTAGAGCCAAGCTGAAGCTATTATTGTTTTCAGCACGAATGGGTCGGCTCGTCCGGGGAAGCACCACCCTCTCACAGAAAACCGACGTGAAGTAACAGTGCTTGCATTGTTGCGTTTCGTTCGGTCAGTGAGAGAGCTGGAGACCCACCTACCCTCCCCTTCCCCTTCCTGCCCGTCCCCCACCCTCCTCTCAAATGTAGGTTGGCAACGCACTTGCGACTCCCCTGGTGTTGCAAGTATCTATGGACGGTGGTGATCACTTAACATCAGGTGACCCATCTGTTCGTTTGCCTTCTATGACATAAAAAAGGAGGTAAATCTTGTTTCAAAATATTGATTCTAAACGAAGCGAGAATAAAACGAGTCCAGTACCTAAGCTGCTTATTTTATCACGTGATATAACGCTCAGGTATGTCATCTCCATACATTTTTTTCGTTTTCTATTTGCGATTGTCGATAAGCAATTTGGACAGGCCCCAGATTAAAGTTTTGTCCAGAGTTTCGCACTTGTTTAACCTCTTCCCGCCTGCTGGAGAATGTGGATAATGGATTAGAATAACTCAGGCTCTCATGGCTTCAGAAAATGATACCTTTACATACAGTACGTATCGCGTTGATAGTGCATGTGATGCGTTTGACTTTTGAGGGATTGTTGTTACTTGCGTCCGCAGGAAGTATACCCCTGATTTCCATGCACGTGCTCCCTGAGTATTACTAAATTAATAATAAAAATAACAGAGAATAAACAGAAACGAATACCTAATTCTATTATTTCAATCGTCTGACAGTTCTGCCAATTAACCTTATTGTGTAGCTTTAAAGCCTATATAAATTTTACAATCTTGACCTCGTATAGTACGCAATGTGTGTTAAGAATATAAATTTCCAACGATTTTCCTTATCTTAAATTATCATAACTTCATGGAAAGTCAGAAGCTTAGTTCTAGTATAAACTATTTAGCAATGACAATATCATAGTATTATTAACATTGTTAATTATTAGTTCTGCAATACCACACATGCACACCACATCGCTTGCTCCACTTCACGGTAAGAGACTACATATCGCTTGTAATTAAAAGCGAAATTATAACAAAATTAACTTAAATTAATAAATTACATGACCAGACCTCCATCATTTTATTAATATACTAGCCATTTTCTAGCTATTTCATTGATATACTAGCTATTTAAAATAATGAAAATTTCAAGCTATACATCGTCTGACAATATGTTTCAAAAATGTTTTTACATAAATATAATATCTCCATATTGTCAATATATCTAAGTTTTTTATGACAAACAAAATATATTTCAGATTTTTATGTCAAATATAGTTAAGTTTTTTATGACAAATATATTTAAGTTTTTTATACAAAGAGTAATCGCTTGCTTTCTAATCTGTAATTGGCTCCTATTTATAACTAGTTTATATACTCTCATGGCCATATAGTAAAACGTTGTTATTTTGACATTACATACAGACACTTCATTTCTATTAAAAAGATTAAATTTCGCCTAGAACGGATTCGAAACAGGTCAATGATTTTATTTCTATTGTCAGAATCGCATAAAATGACAAACCATACGAAGCAGTATCAAAATGAACACAAAGTCGAAAATAGAATTCTGTAAGTAATTTAAAGATGTCTACATCCTATAAAACGATATACTCTTTATCTATTATCTTAAGCCGTGTTACACACATCAAACTCTTCAATAATTTCGAAATTTATTCATCTAGTAATAACCTACTCACTACTAGCTATCTTTTTTTGTTTTTTTTTCTCGAACTGACTACGCTATTGACCTGGCAAGGTCTTTACAGCTTCACCGGACTCGCCAGTTGTCTATTTAGCGACAGCTTTTGATTTTATTTCTGGCAATCAATCATCTAAATTGTTACATTGTCAAGTAAGTAATGATATTACAAATATCTTATGATAATTTAAATGTTCTAACAAAATGGTGGCCCCTTGTTAGAAATTTTCATGGAGTTTTTGCGGTATCTCGGAATCCATGCTTCATTATAAGAATAGCCAGAGTCTATCCTAATGTTAAGTATTTAGAACACATACTTAACATAAGAGTTGTTTTAAATAACCATTAAGTTTTTGGCGAAATCTTGAATTTGTCATGTAGTGGATTTTATATTTTATTCAAAACTAATATCTGCTCGCAACTACGTCCGCGTGGAATATCGACTTTGGGCTAACTAACACGCAGCGGAAGATTTCAAAAAGGAAAAAACCCGTTTTTGAAACATTCTCCATAGGTGCTACGCTCCTATTGATCTTAGCGTAATGATATAGAGCTCCTTGATAAAATAATCTTTCAAATCGGAGCGGAACAGTACATATTTCCATACAAACTGTCATCCCCTATTTCCTATTGTTATCAAAACTCTTGAGGGATAAAACTTTTACAAACTTTGAATGTCATATTTATTTATATCGAATCAACTGCCCGAGAAATAAGTTCCAATCTTTTAGCTCTCAAAATGACGTTAATTCCATAAAACTTTTCGTCCCCCCTCTCAAACCCTTACAGCCTTTTTTGCATTAAAAAGCATGATATGACCTTTCTCAGGGTCTAGGATAGACTAGACTATCTATGTAACAAATTTCATTTAATTCGGTTCAGTAGTTTTGGCGTGAAAGCGCGACATACCGACTGACAGACAGAGTTACGTTCGTATTTGTAATATTATTAAGGATTGTGTTATGCGACTCTATATTTTGTAATATTGGTAGTGTTTTATATTATAGTTCGGTTACTGTGAACAAGTGAATTGGATAGGATATAATATCACGGAGCATGAATTTTGAGATGCCACAAAAACTCCATCCACCATCATGTTAGAAATGGGTCGGCTCGTCCGGGGAAGCACCACCCTCTCACAGAAAACCGACGTGAAGTAACAGTGCCTGCATTGTTGCGTTTCGTTCGGTCAGTGAGAGAGCCGGAGACACACCTACCCTTCCCTTCCCCTTCCTCCTTCCCTTCCTGTCCTCCCTGCCCTCCTCCCAAACACAGGTTGGCAACGCACTTGCGACTCCCCTGGTGTTGCAAGTGTCTATGGACGATGGTGATATCATAACATCAGGTCACCCATCTGTTCGTTTGCCTCCTATGATATATATATAAAAAAAAATATATATATATATTATCACCCACTTAACAATGGCAGTAAGAATCTAGATGGTTGGTTACTAAAAATAAAAATACGCTATATGATATTAACTAATTGTGATAATCAAATGTCTTGGAAGTAAGCAAGAAATGATTGAAACCTATCGAATACATCTTAAGTGATGTGCACACAACCGCAGTCCTGTGTTATATTATCTACATTATATAGATTACATTCTTAAGGACGCGCTCTCAAATTTTAGAAGTTCAATTTCGGCTTCGAGTTCTACTAGACGCGTATAGCTCACTCACACAGACATAAAAACTGATAAGCGCGGCAATAAAACCGCACTATAAACGACTCTGATACTTTTATAAAAATATCACAATATTTACTTATTATTTATGTTCTATTTTTTGTTGTATTTAATGTAATAGTACTGGTAACGCCATCTAGTATACCTCGCAACAACTCCTAATATCCCACC
>JACEII010000028.1:3827149-3848939 GCA_014332785.1 Antheraea mylitta | reverse complement strand
TCATTGTGACGACGGATACCCGCCGGTATTCGGCGCTTGCGTCTCCAAGTACCAAAATAAATTATAGTTTGTCAAGGTCAAACTCACTCAAAAACAGTATAACTAAACGTAAATATGTATACAAAATAGACAGATACATCGAATTTGTCTTCAAATATTTAGCCCCTTTGTGCCCGATCAAGGCTTAATTTCTCAAGAAATTAATGAAGAGTAGTACTGTGGTAACTGGATCATAGTTTAGGTAATAGCTGGAAACATCAAGTTGTGCTTAGATATTTAGTCTCCTAGTGTAGGAGCTAGGTTTCAATTTTTTAAAGTTTGGTGAAAACAGTATTTATGATAATCTTAGTATAGTACTAATAGTTAGAAACATTGAGTTTTCACTCAACGGCTTAGTGTCAGCTAAATGTTTCATATCTTAGGACCAGATGAGAGCTATTTCGTGATTTTTTTTAATATTAATAATATTAATAGCATGAAGTTTGCGCTGTGAAGTTGAGTCTTGTCGTATCAGATAAGAGTATAATTTCTCATAGACCAAGTGAGTAGCTGTATCATGATAACAGAATTTTGGTACTGATAATCACTAGAAACCTCAACTTTGCGATCAGTGGTCTAGTCTCATAGATTCAGATCAACGTTTCATTTTATAGATCAGATGAGTAGCTGTATCATGATAATTAACTTTAGTATTCATGGTAGCTACAAAAATCAGGTTTAGGTTCAGATGTTTAGTCTCACTCTATCTGATGAAAGTTTCATTTCTCATGCGTAGATCCGCTAGCTGCGTAAGCGTATCTTTGTCGTGATACCAAAATTTTTGTATAGTATAGAGTAACTAGAAATATAGAATTTATGCTGATAAGTATCATAGTGTCTTATTAATGTTTAATTCCTCATGGGCTAGACAAGTGGCTATATCGTGATAACTGAATTTTAGTACATATAGATATTAGCTACAAACATGAGTATTTGCTTAGAGATGTAGATAGGAGAATTTTTAACTTAGCATTTGCTTCTATATCAAAAATAATTCTGTGAACAACATACTACAAAACACCTGAATTGTAAGTTGTAATACCGATAGAACAACGGGCAGCATATGACGGCCTTTGTGTAAAACGAACCCTAATTCCACCGACAAACTTTGCATCTCTAGCTTAGATACACTTTTCTCCAAATGATTCGTTTCATTATAAACAAGACTTGAGAGATCATGTTCTTATAAAGAATAAGCCTTATATTTGATTCTTTTGAAAGATTACATTTGGTTGTAAATTCTGCAACGTGTTTATGATATTATTGTATATATTCTGAATAGATAATAAAAATTAATAAAAATGATGCGAAAACGACATATATATTTCTACCCATGAAAGAGCTCCCTACACGTTTCTAAGAGTCCATTATGAGGTCATTTTGTTATTACCTAACGAAAGGAGTATAAACAAGACATATTTGTCTCTATCCATCAATGACTTCCATAACAGTTTTTGAAGTGGGTCGTCATCAGATCATTTTGTTCAGTCCTGTGGTAAGCTGTCGACATTACTAACAAAAGGACTACAAGGACGACATATCTATTTCTACCCGTTAAGGAGTTCGATAACAATTTCTGGAGACCACCATCAGCTCACTTTGTTAAGTCCTGTGGTAAGCTCTCGTCACTACTAACAAGAGGACTACAAAGACGATATATGTATTTCTACCCGTCAAGAAGTTCCATAACAGTACCTCAAAACATAAAATATAAAAAGAACTAACATAATAAAAACTACATTTAGAATTTTTGTGTCAACTTAATTACATCATCTCTTACTACTAGAAATATAAACCACTATAAAAAGTTGATTAGTATTTCGAAATGATCAAAATGATCAAAACGTTTTGTGAAGTGTATACGTATTTCTACAGCGATTTATTTTTTACCAGTCGAGTGCAAAACGACGTACACGTCCTTATTGTATGGCGTCAGAGCGCGGTCTAACACGAAGTGAATCCTTCTTTCATACTTTTGTGTCAATCGAAACTAAATAAAGAAATAAATTGAACCTTATTCCATAAGAGTTAAAGTCTACATAATTAACATAAAATGGTGAAATTTTGTTCACAACTAAATAATTTTTTTCTCAGATGTAGTATACATAACTTAGATTTTATTTCATGTTATTTAAACATGATTATATGTAAGATGATTGCTGAGATTTTTATTACCGAAAATCAGGCTGTTTTGCGCGAGGAGACTACGGAGAATTGATTATTATAAATGAAAACACATTAGTTTTAAAAAAACAATCATCCGTACAACATTATTAAAGGTTCAATGTATCTGTAGTTAGTCATTATGTTTACCAAAGTTGAGTAGTTTTGTTGTAATTCTTGCCGAAAAACAGTGAAAATGGACCTTTTTTGAGAGCGCGTCCTTAAATGTGGCTTTTGTGCCATTTCAATGTAAGATTATGTTTTTATGTGTTGTTT
Organism: Antheraea mylitta; assembly: GCA_014332785.1. Classification (NCBI taxonomy): domain Eukaryota; kingdom Metazoa; phylum Arthropoda; class Insecta; order Lepidoptera; family Saturniidae; genus Antheraea; species Antheraea mylitta. The sequence continues at coordinate 3,846,461 of JACEII010000028.1, read as the reverse complement.
TTTTTATAATACCGACCGGCTCTATGGAATGCGGTTTATTCATCGAATAATAAAACATCTATACTACTATTATAAAGAGGTAAAGTTTGTGCGTTTGTATCGTTGTAGGGGGTAATTTGAGATACTACTGGTCCAATTTGAATACTTCTTTCAGTTTTATATAGCTCATTTATAGAGAAAGGTTATAGGCTATATATCATCATGCTAAGACCAATAGAAGCAGAGCATCAATGAAGAATGTTTCAAAATCGTTTTTTTTCCTCTTGAGAGCATCTATGCATGTTTGCGTTAGCCTCTAGCAATTATTCCACACGAACGAAGTCGCAGGCAAAAGCTAGTATGCATATATAATTATAATACATCTAGAGTATTGTTATTATTAAGGTTGTCTTGTTGTTTCGATCACGATAAATTCTGATTTTTTAAATCTTTTAAAACTATAAAAGTACTCGACTGATATATCTCACACCTATTTTTTTTTTTGTTGTTAATGATAATATAGAATAGATAGATGTATTTATACTAGTGGTCGAGATTCGACCATAGTTAATTGATTTTGTAAAGTTAGAACTTTATTAGAGTTCTTTTGTCAAAGGGTATACTTCTATAATCAAAGGTTTTCATCATGGCTACTCAGTTATTTGCCATTTGCCATGATTTTTAATTATATAAACATAAAAAAAATCTATCTGTAAATGAAAATTGAAATTAGTTATAAATCTGAAACAAAACCCACGTGGTAAAGCTCAAATTTTAACCAAACATAACTTTACGAAAATAAAGAAATTTATCGCAAACCATGACACAATTTTCAATTAATTTTACACGACACCATGGGGTGGTATTTCTGGGTGATATTAAATTAAATGTAGTCTGTTCATTATGAGAAATAGTGATATGCCCAGTATCATCGTTTAGAAAAGTAATGGATACACAATACAATCAAATGGTGAATCCAAGACAAAGACGTTTTTAATACTACCATAAGCTTTTGAAAATAAACTCTTTTTTGTTCATACATAAGGTTGAATTGCAACATTGTAACCGCGGAGGTCTAAGTCATGGATTACTTTTATGAACAAAATTTTTATTTTGATTATACAGAGTATTATTTGGCTCATTTTTTTATTAAATCATATTTTGAAGTGAGTTCACCATAAAAAATAATAAACATTACAATAATAGTTATATTTTATAATATCATTGTTGAATGTAGGATGAAAAATGGTAATTAGAACGTAAGAGTTAAAAATACATATAGCCGAGCATAGCAACCTCCTTCTTTCACAACCTTTTTTGAAATTCGTATTTACTGACGGCTGTCAAAATGTCTTTTTTATTTACATTTGTGTATATGTTGTGTAAAATTCGAGTAGTAGTGTGAGTAGTGCATATTTTAATTAATTTAATGTACTTCTAATGCATTTTTTAAAAATTAAACAGCTTTCTGCACTTCTCCGCCATATAAACTCTAACTATGCCAAATTTCAAATTCACCCGTTGACGGGAAGTAGGTTAAAAAGGGATACAAAAAATTTGCTTCACGTATTAATATATAGATATTTTTTTGAAGTGAAAACTTATTTAGGCGCGTTGGGCGATAATTTTGGCAGGAGATCAATTTATAATTTTGTATCATGAGATCCTAGTACGCGTGACCGACCGTTTTACTCTTGCGCGTCTTGCGTCAGACTAAGGACGCGTAGTATAGGAGCCTCTGTTCAATTTTTTTTTGGAGCTTACTACGCTATTCTCCTAGCTATTCTAACAGCTATTCTATTAAACCTCATTCAAATTGCAATTGCTTTCGACTTTTCCATTACTAATACTTTTTTCCAAAAAAGAAACCAGCGTCATCATATACAAGTCATCATATACAAGTCATCATATACAATAGTGATAATCACATTAGCCAAATTAATTATTTTCTCTTACGAAGGAATAATATTAAAATAGTGAAATATTACAAGGTTCTGCCTCGAGAGATATTAACTACTGACATCGTTAATTAGTGTCAGATTTGAAAATAAGATTCAAACTGGCCGGAAATCAGACGAGTCTTCCACCAAACTTAAATCGTATATAATAGAGAAAGATAAGAATGCGAAAGAATTTAAGACAAAAGTTGTTAATAAAATGACATGGATATGGAAATGGAAAAATGGTAGCGAAAACTGTTGATGAACTTTGAAATAAAATGGCAACATGTATAAGGAACATAGCAAGGGATGTTTTTGGTGAAACGAAAGGAAGCGGAAAGACAGATTAAAGGATACTTAGTGGTGGAACGAAGGGGTACAAAAGGCTTTCAATTAATGGAAATGTATAGAAACCCAAGATAGTACGATTAAAGGAAATAAGAAAATAATATATTTACAACGTAGAGGAAATGCAAAAAGAGTTGCACTTGCTATTGCTAGAACAAAAGTACAAGATATCTGTACCAATCACTAGATCGATCACAAACACAAAAATATTTGTATCGAGCAAGAGAAAATAATACAAGAGATTATTACACAAGTTAAATGTATAAAAGACGATGGAGGAACAGTTCTGATGAATGATGAGGACATGCAGACGCTTTGAGAGAAATATTTTGAAAGTATAAAGAATGAATAAAATGACGGGATTGGAGAGTTAGAGACTGTGCCATTAAATTTAGTTGTACAAGAAATTAGTGAGGATGAAGTAGGAAAAGCTGGGATTTGTATGAAGAACGAAAAAGCCGTTGGGCCAGATCGCATACCTATTGAAGTATGGAAGTTTTTAAAATTAGATGGTTGGATGTTACTTTCTTTTTTAAAAAGATGTTACTACAGGAAGCAATCCCAAATGTATTATGCAATAGCATAATGATGTCTGTCTTTAAGAAAAAGGACGATGTGCAGGGCTATATCAATTATCCAGGAATAATGCTCATGCCACAAAGTATGATGGTTTGGGAAAGAGTGATAGCGAGACGAATAAGTTATGAGACTGAAATGACTCAAAATCAATTTAGGTTTGCCTGGACGTGCGATAACAGAAGCCATTTCCCACTTCGGCAACTGTGCGAAAAATACAGATATGCATATGGTGTTTCTTGACCTGAAGAAGGCATATGACCGAACACATCGAGGTGGGCTCTGAAAAGTAAGAATGCCTGAGAAGCACCTACAACTTATACGTTGTATGTACAGTCAAGCCAAATTATACTTTAAGTCTGAAAATGGAGTTACTGATAATTTCAATGTGGCTGTAGGTTTGCACTAGGGTTCAGCTTTAAGTCCTTATTTATTCCTTCTTGTTATTAATGTGTTAATATCGGACTCTAAGGAAGAGACACCTTGGTATATACTGTTTGCTGATGATATTGTTCTTGTCAGCGAAGATGCTGCCGAGGTCAAGAGTAAGTTGGTAAAATGGTGAGAAGAACTGGAGAATGTTTGTTTGAAAGTCAGTAGACTAAAAACTGAATATTTGTTTTGAAACTTCGGTGGTCCACCCAGCTTTAAATGGTATATCTTTACCTACCTACTCTGATTTCCAGGATCAACGTTCTCTGATCCAAAACATTAAAAAGGACGTGAGGTATAGGATAAATCCAGGGTGGCTAAATGGTGAAAGTTGTCTGGTGTAGCTTGTGAGCTACGAATGTCCTTGAAACTCAAGGGAAAAGTGTATAAAACTATTATAAGATCAATCGTGTACGCATCTGAGTGCTGGGCGAGAAAAGAAACTGATGAGAGAAAACTACATGTGGCAGAATCGCAAATGTTAAAGTGGATGTGTGGTGTAACTAGAATGGATATGATTAAGAATTAATGTATTAGGAAGGTAGAAAATAGCATCAGTAACAGAGAAGTTATGGAGTCAAAGACAAACAATTTTGTTTTAAGTTTTTCCTATGTTCATGAAATACAAGTTATGGGTATCAGCTGGTATTAAATAAAACAATAAAAACTTATGAAAAGTTTTATTATGAATACTGTCTCACTTGACTACTATAAATTAGACTAATATTTTGTAAGTACATTAGAGTCACGACTTGACCGCGTCCTGTGATTCCGTCGTTGAATCCTTCGCATTCAACGCATCTATTTGTTCTGCCGTGCAGTATTCTGGAAATTAAAATAAAATTATACCAATTATTCTAGGAATTACAGTTTACTAACGGGCCCGGCGGACGTTGTTATTATCTATAAAAATAAGCTTTAACAAATTATATAGTTAAACCTTTCCCATGAATCACTTTATCCACTGATGAGAACCGCATGTAAATACGTTCAATAGTTTTTGAGTTTATCACCGAACAGATAGACAGACAGACGTGGCAAAGGACTTTAGTTTATAATATGTGGTGATTCTTAAGTATTACGCTCTAACTGTAAAAGTCTTAAATGATGAAGAAATTAAACAAGTAAATTGTGACCTATTTTCCAGAGAGTTATGAATAAGCACAAAGTCCATCCCATGTCAAGTAATCATTACTAAATATGTCTGGTTCGAACCAATGCCATTAATTTATTTTTTAATTAAGACCTTAATTTAGATTATCTATCTATTCTATCAGACAATTAATTTTGTACTAAGAATTGTGAAAGAGTATTTGGAGGGATCTTGAAGTGAATTTATATTTTATTCTGTTTCCTTTTTTTGGACTTTTTGTAAAGTTTAATCATTACGAATGAACGTTTGCATAACGTGATAAAGAGGTGGGAGTTAAGAGTTTTGCGTACTTTTCCTGACAAGAGAGAGAGGGATCAATAATGAAAAAAAATCTGCTTGCTTAATACTTCTACGACCCCCATAAAACTTCAAATTTAGTCATTTCCTAGAACTTCAATAAAAAACGGGCATATGTGTAATAAATGTAATCATTATTTTCGTGAGGCTCGTGATTCGTAAGACCATTTTAATAGTAATCCAAAAAATAAAACAAATGATATTTACGTATTTTACTCGTCTCCCATCCGATATACTCTCCAGTTCTCTGGTTCTCCGCCTTCAGCCACTCGTGCAGCGGTCGGAAATACTCCAGTAGACCGTCGGCGCTCATCTTCCTCTGTCCCGTTAGAGCTTCCATCGCATCAGGCCAGGGCTTCGAAGATCCCATCTTCAGCATGTTTCTGAAGGAATTCATAATCGATTTTTTTTTTTAAGAATTGCGTGGTTTTGTAAAATCACGATGGAAGTGAAATTACAAGAGAATATGATATTTTCGGAAAAATAATCAACTTGAGTATTAAACTCACATTTTCACTAAACTAAATAATTGGAAAATGGGAATGATAATGTAAAATCAATAGTAAACAAGATATCCAACTATAAATGTGAATTTTAATGTGCGTATTATTATACAGAATACAAAATAAATACAATTATTCCAATTTAATCCTAACAATTATACCTGATAGTTGGTGTGGAGACACAAAACACGAAATTTGAAACTCGTTCTACTAGCGTTGTTATGCGTCAGGCGCCGACGACTTGGCGCTCTATGATAAATGTATGATTTTACTTACGCTAAAGCGTTTCCTGCGGCTACGCTTTCGTAGATATCACAATCAACGAGTTTCTTCGTTAAGTCGTCAGGTGCATATTCGCCAGCCAACTGGCAGAGTGAGCGATGGAACTGGAACTGTATTATGAAGGAAACATAATATCTGAAAGAATGGAAACAAACATCGAAAGAATAAAAGGAACAAATAGTCATGTTTTTTACCGTATTATAACGTATCAGATATATCATAGACTGCCGTTGGTTTACGTGTTGCTATAAGAAAATATTGTGAAGAAATCAAAGCAATTTCGTTAACTGCGTAATTTTTTTTATGCCATATTAGAAATTATAAATACTTCCCGTGTTGTAGGCTTGGAAAAAAAAGTTCATAATTGTACGAAAAATACATCATAATGTTATTTTTTTTTTCAATGTTATTATGAAATTATGTAACTCTTAATATATATCTTATAAGGTATGATTAGCACATAACAATATATTAAACCTGCAGATCCAAATCCTCCCATCCGTCATGTGAATAACCTCTTAATAATGAACAAAAATAATGAAAAAAGATAACCCTTTTCTCGGTTCAAACTTTGTATTGCGAGGAATTTTATAAAAACAGGTATAGAAGGTACAAAAGACACTCAGATATAGCAACAATATTTAATAATTTTTGGTATGTCCCAGTATTTCTATGTCTTCGTGCGATTTGAAGACGGAACGCTCAGCCAAATAACCTGTACCATGTACCATTCTGTGGATTTCACTAACCTGGCATATTCAACGTTAGCGGAAACGTGGTACTTTGCAGCGGCATCGAAATCCTCTTCAGTTCTATTGAGAGGCGGTTCCACGCCCTGCAGCTCCTCGCGCAGTCGCCAGTAGTGGCAGTTGTAGTTCTCCGGTGTTGTCGTCTTGCGGAACACCCCGTATCGGAACAAATCCAACGTGTAAGCGAACGGAAGAAACACGATCTTGTCGATACCCTGAAATGTTCAATTTAAAATTACTATGAGATCTGCAAACGTTTAACTAAACTAAACTAAACAAGTTTATTTGAGTGGACGTTACTTTGCACTTCCGCCTGGAACTGATTGGACGCCAGCACGTCCGAATGGAATATTGCATCGGTCAATATCGATCTGATGATGCTCCGTGAAGAAGCGAGGCATGTGTATCAATTGTAATTGTTATATTACCACAGTTGAGAATATATTTATTTATGGTATTTGAGCAGGCCTTACTTTGCAATTCCAACTAGAATGATTGGATTACATCGTGTCGTATCGATGAGATTGTGTGAAGAAACGAAACACGTGTATGAATTGTAATTGTTACACGCGTTTCATCTTCAGACGTAGCAGTGGCCAATTATTTGATATGTAATAAAGGTTCACAAAACAGATTTAGAAAATTAACATTTACGATTTCTATTATTTAAATCGAAATCTAGTGTAGGAGAAAACAGCATGCGTAAAACAGGAAGAGATTTTATATTTGATCAAGACTCTAAATTGGAATAAAGAAAAGGGTAATCAATTAAACATTTAAAGATTTATCCGAGATGTGGTCAAAGAATAAAAATGTCAATAAATGTACCATATCAATAGTTGTTACTATTTAGCTTTATTTACAACAAATGCTATCTTAAACTGTCATCAGGTACATCTGTGTTGCCTATTTTGTATCGCCTTACAGTTTGTAACTGTGATAATATTGTCAAAGGAATACTCGTAACACTTCTGACTTAAGTGTAAATTGTTAATCATTCACCCTGTCATACATCTTGGTTATTGCATAGGTAGGCATTAGGCGGTAGAGCCACGCAGAAGCAATTACTGGTTTCAGCATGAATGGGTCGGCTCGTCTGGGGCAGTATCACCCCTCTCATAAGAAACCGACGTGAAATGACAGTGATTGCATTACTGTGTTTCGTTCGGTCAGTGAGAGCACCGGAGGCCCACCTCCCTTCCACTTTCCTCCTTTCCATATCCTTCCCCTCCGCCCGCCTCCATATACAGGCTGGCAACGCACTTGTGACTTCCCTGATGTCGCTAGTGTCTACGGACGATGGTGATCACTTAACATCACGTGACCCACCTGTTTGTCGTTTCCCTGCTTGGATATAAAAAAACAACACTCGTTCATACGTTAGAGATAAATTCTGCTACACTGTAGATAACAATAATAAATATAGTATAATCAATACCAGAAAAATGGTTTCTGCAATAGTTTACTATGCAGGAATCAGGTGTTATATTACTTGTTGTTATAACAATGACCAAAGCTTGTAATAACATATAACAATTATAATTCACAAACCATCTTATAAAGTTGATTGATTTCTGTCTGTTCGTCTTCCGCATCTCCTTTAGAAAGTCCGACACGACGTAAATGTTTCGGAGACGATACCGACAAAGCTATAGTGTCACCTACTGCTTCGTGAAAACCTGTAAATATTGTATAATATAATTAGCATTTAAATTACTGCACACTTTCTGAACAATACATAAACATTGAACATAGAGAAGCCATATACATGGATTCAATATGAACATATGATTACGTTATTTCTATATACACAATATGGAAAGATGAGAATATAGTTTGAGGATAAGGGATTATCGTTCAATGAAAATGTATTCGAGCTCCGCATTTACCAGTGTCGGCTCAAATTTTATTTAGTAAATATTTTTCACTTCAAAATTAATTGTGAATTAATTATCAGTGTAAGCTAACATATTTAATATATAGCTTTTTTTGACCAAATTATCTTTTAGCTTCATATGTAATTGGGTTTGGACGTATCTATACAACATTCGGAGTGATCTTTATTTGAGATTGCAAGGGTTTTGTAATATAAATTAATAAAAAACTATCGTCGGTTAAACATTAGATTGGAAAACTTCATCGTTATAAATATTTGATTATTTTCATATTCTAAGTCGACATTAATCGAAGAATTATATTATTATTTATTAAATATTTCTTTGTAGGAAAATACATAAAAACTTCTTAATAAATAAATATATTGCAAATACTAGATCAGATGTTACTTTGCAAATATTTCCAGGCAGAAGTACAAAGTAACATCCAATCAAGTGCATATAATGGATTTCCACAAAGTAACGTCCTCATCTTTACATTCATCATACAAATAAATACATTGCGTTTTTTACTTACGAGCGACCATTATATCAATATGTCCATGGTAATGGAAAATAATAGGATAACATGCCTAATTTTGATTCTCATAACAATTTCCAAAAAAAGTGGTAAAGAATATACATAACTCACGTATAGAGAAAGAGTAACATAGGTAATGGATTTTTTAAATGATGTTTACTGAATTAATATACATATATGTGATGAACGAGAAGCATAAAGTCAATACAGAATCTTTTAAATAATATTATACAGTACATACAAGGCACAGCATACGACAAATACAAATATTATGACACATCGAATGGCACTTCTGAAATATTTAAATCATCACCTGGGTTTGCACCCTCTCGGAAAACATAAGGCTGGTCTCTGTACTGCAAATAATATTGTATATGGCCCATTTCGTGATGCACTGTCCTAAACTGTTCTCTGTTCACCACCGTACACATTTTGATCCTGGTTCGAAAGGAAAACAAAATTACCTGGATTAGCTCCGTCACGGAATATGGAAGGCTGGTCTTTGTACTGGAGGAAATACTGAATGTGTCCCATTTCGTGGTGCGTTGTTTGGAAGTATTCGTAATCTACTGTTGTACATTGTTTGATCCTTTAAATCCAGACACGAAAAGTTATGATTTGGAAAAAAACATGCTTTAAAAAGTGTATCAATCGAGTGTAATATTGTACATCTGGAATCAGGATCATCTCCAAATATCTCATTTCGCATATCGGTTAAAAAATAATATAATTGCAAGTTTTGTAATAGTATAATAAATTGTATAGTTTGTGAGTTTTATATCTTAGAACTTTCAATGGACGACCAAATACAATGTAAAATCTGTATTTAAAACCCATCTTAATACTGTTTAACGGTACATGACATATTTGTTAAAAAACCAATGTAAATTAAAAAAAAACATGTGATTGAATTTAAGATCGATTACAAAATAAACATTAAACATTCAAGGTTAAAACTGAATGTAGTGTCTATTTCTAATTATACTCGGTTATTTATATTGGATGATTACTTATTATATATCAATTGATTTAGGCTATATTAAAACGCGTTGAGACGTCCAAATTTTCACAGTTAGAGCAATGTTACTACAACCCCCGTGCGATTCATCATTTTAATTTAAATTCACACAAATAACCATTAAATTTAAGAATCCTTTGACCCTGTATCTCAAGTTTTCCGACTCATATATCCCTCCAAATCCTATTAGGTGCTACTAACGATATTACCTAAAATCTTCCCCATCAAAGAAATCCCACGCAGACGCGTGACACACAATCTCTCTATCCGTCGGTTTCTCAATGATAGAGTTCTGCCAAAACTTCTCCGGCATTGCGGTCAGGTTCAAGGACCTGAAGAACTCGTCTGACATTTGGAACATTTTTAATGGCGTGTAATTCTGCTCCTTCATTGCTTGTGTTATATCAATCTCCTTCTTGTCTGGGTACGGGCGTGTGAACGATTCAATATTGGACCACGTTTGAGCCCACATATTACCTGTAAATGAATAATAAGTTTAATTAGTATCTTTCTGTAAATCCTAATTTAAAATTGTCAGATATATTATTCACAAGATTGAGAGATTATGTATGTAGGAGTCCGTAACTTCATGTAAAAAACAGTGCCTAATAAAAGCATCTAAATGTATTAAGCCTATTTACTTATCAATTTTCTCTCGTACTTAAGTCGCTTCCTCATTAAAATTACAATAAGTTTTCATAGAGTAAACGGATTTTAATGAAACCAAGACTAAATGTTACTTTAAAATACGTTTCATGAATTTCATTTTGTGGTTTTATCTTGAACGCAGTATATATATATATATATATGTTATAAAATGCATACAATAAAATATATATAAGTTATAAAATACTTCTTTACATCGTAACTTCAAATTTTATTTATGTACATGATTCAAATAAGAAATAATATTATATGCAATAGTAGATATTCACAATTCACAATAGTAGATATAGACTCACCTAACAGATGCGCTGGAATAGGACCCTTAGCAGAAACAACTTGATCACCATATTTATCCCTCAACCGTTTCCTTACATAAGCGTGCAACTGTTGGTAGAGGGGCTTCACATCAGCCCATAGTTTAGCAAGTTGCTCCTCGAAGTCCGAGACCTCGTACTCCGACTGCCACCACTCAGCTACATCTTTATAGTCTGAAAGTACATATAAATATCGAGCTAGGTTCTCCCAAAAATACTTATAAATTAAAACGAACTTCTAGGTTTGCCTCACAAAATTATCATTTTTTATCAAAAAATAAAAATATATATATATAAATGTCTTTTGCTGTCACTCGGATTTGAACTGGGGTTAGACGGATTTTCAAAGTAGCCGATTTCCATCTGAGCTATGTTTGTTTTGACAGCAGTGGCGACATTTGCCTATATATTCTAACCATATTTTTTCATTGCCTTGAAACTCAGATGAAAAAGTTTTCTATGAAGGAAACTATCTAGATCGTCCCCGCAACCATCTACATACTAAGTTCCACGGAAATAGCTGACGCCGTTTCCGTGATCCTGAGAAAGAACTGCTCGTTTAAAGGTATTAGATTTCTAAATAAATTCTATTTGCATTTTACAAATACAAGCAGTATATTAATCACTAAAAATAATTCTACCGCAATATTTAGTTAGATTTTATTTTAAGACACAATGAATTAAATTATTTCCATAATAGCAGTTTAATACTTAATATAATTAGCACATTCCTCAACAACAAATTTAGCAAAAATCCGCTCAAACTATATATTTTAATATTTTGAATTAGGAGGCTATAGTGGCAGAAGACATCAAATCAGCAATGAAGGAGCGATAGATTATTGCACTATAGATTGTCTTGAAGCATTTCTTGCATATTATGCTACAGTAGTATAGGTAAAATACTAAATATACATATATTACTTTCTAGAATAAACGATATACAACTTCACATGCATCTTAATTAAAATACAAAATTATTTATTACAATAATGAATAACACTCAAAAACAGAGGTATATTAGAAAACACAATCAATAATTTTACATCAAGCAGCAACATAACCCCTTAAACCCAGTTTTGCAGTAACACTAACATGTACACTACAAACGAATGAATAGTAACGTACTTTTAGTTGTACGGTTTTATAAAAAATATAATAGCAACATACCGTCACTTCGTCCGCATTAAATTACAAAATAAGAATTAATAACAATGAAATATAACCTAGTACCATGTATTAACGAGTTATTGAAATAGTGTAAAGACAGTCTCCTTGAAAAACGCTTTGGTGTGTCCAGCTTTCATGGTAATCAAGTTAATTATGTTCGAATTTATAACTTTATAATTTTTTTATAATTTCGAATTTATAATTATAACGAATGTTTCAATTTAATTATGAATAGAAGGTTTTATATTTACTAATAATAGTCATAATACAATTGGGCCGATAACATTAACTTATCATCCCTGAAAGTAATATGAGGTAATGTCTTACCATTTAATTGGGCAGCTTCGTGGTATAATTTAACATATTCGGTGAAGTTGTTCTTCGCCCTGGCACCGGCAACCTTGTGCCACTCCCTCCAAGTGTGCTTCAGTTCATCCGGATTTTGACTCGTGGCAAATATTTCTGTTATGTCTGCAATTTACAAAAGGAAAAATACTTAACGACACAGTCTTTAATTATAACTTGTCGCGCAAAAGTGTTCACACTTCGGAATATTTGTTGGGTAAAGATGTTACTTTGCAGAAATTCATAACAACTTGATTGGATGTTACTTTGTACTCTCAATAGAATTTGATTGGCCGCTGCCGTTTTTATCGTAATAAGAAGTAACATCAGCCAATCAATTCCATGCGGAAGTGCAAAGTAACAACCAATCAAATATTTAGATTGGAATAACGTTTCATTTCATAGGTTACATTCTGGACAATATTTAATAAAAAAAGTCTTTCACCATTTAGTTCAACATGCGGAATTATAGACGACGTTCATCAGTTTCTGACGCAATGTTTCAAGAACAATAATATTAGATCTTAATGAATAAATAAGAGTAATTTAAATAAACTGGAGATGTCAGCACGTTTCATAGTATTTAGACAAAACCTCCAAGTGAGATTGCTATGATGCTATGTGAAATGAGTGAGAGATGATTTTATAAAAGAATATGTATGAAAGGCTTTAACATTAGTATCATTAAGTTATGATAGGGCTGCTATGACAAGAGTGAAATCCCCCTAAATAATATTTAAAGAACTGGGCAAATTATTATTAACTTTAAGGCATGTTTGTTTATTTGTAAGACATGAAAGTTTGCGTTGGACTAGATTGCCACCACCATTTATCAGATATTACGTACGCTTAGACAGGATGTGTTTCAGGATCAGCGTATTTTAGCTGACCAAGTCGGATCCACTACGCATATGGTAAAAAATACATTAGACTGATTTACTACTTTAATTACCCAGATTATATCCAGCTGGCATTTCATTGTTTTAATTTTGATGTGTAACTAGTTTGCATGCTACTCGTACTCATTAACGTTGTCTAAAGAAACAAGTTGGTCACAACCTTAGATAGTAATGTAAAAAACAGGACCAATAAAAAACTTACCAGGTTCCAAAGCCAAGTCGCATTTGCTGGAATTATTGTACGAGCAAATTTTCGCTGTGGCATAATTTGCTTCCATTCCAGAAACAGCCCTCATCATGTTTTTGTATTTATCATCAGGTAAGGCAGATATCCCTAGCTGAGCATATTTCTTAAACATCCTTCTCAGCGTGAAATCTTGAAAGTCCTGCCACCTGTACATCTTTGTCTCTTCCCACGCCATCTTCTCCTGTTGGGATAGGTCAAGACGAACTTGGATCTGAAAATAAAACCAAATTACGATAAACAGATAATATATTATAGATTACAAAGAACACTAAGTACCCACTTGAATAACACTAAGATTTTGTACGGTGAAATAAAATTATTCACTATGATCTATAGTGAATTAACTTAAACTAATCATTTGAAGTGGCGATTGATGTAGGTTCGAATTCTTTCGAGTGATCTAGTCCTTTCAGTGAAAGAAACATTGTGATAAAACCATAGCATGATGGGAGAGCTTTTTTAAGCCCACCTGGCTAGCTACCACCCTTAAATTAAAAATTAGTCACCAAAGCCTATATATGTATCCAGCAGCTATAATTGAGGGGTATAGAATCAAATGCAGCTAGTTGCATGTTTTTTTTAAATATGAACTGTGAATGCAAAAATAAACGTCGGTCAATTGTCTACAACCTTAACTTATAATTTTACATCAAAACCAGCAACACAAACAGTACAGTAATACAAAAATCAGTCTAAAAATCTCTATTGGGATCAAAGTCATCTTAAAACCGGCTGCAAACATCAAAGACAGCTTAAATCTCGGTTACGCTCTTAGCTGCATTTGATTCTATACCCCTCATTTGACAGCTAGTTCCCCTATACTTTTAGCATGTTTACGATCTTTTAACACAAAAACTAAAAAAAATTGACACAACAAGTTTTAACATCAGGCGAGATTGTGGCGTCCCAACCAACAGAATCATTTACAGCCTTATGAAACATGTACACATCTGGGATTATTTATACAACACTAATAACTAATCTTGCAAAAGAACATGAGAAGGCAGCTCACTAAAAATAAATCTGAAAGACAATACGACATAAAAAGAAGAAAAACCAAAGTAATAGAAGCTCTAACTATCGCCCGCAGTCTAAAGCGGAAATAGGCAGGAAATGTGGCTCTTATCCTAGATAAAAGATGGACAAACACCATATCACTGTAGAACGGACCTCACGGATACAGGAGTAGAGGTAGACCAAAAGCACGATAAAAAGGCAAACTGCAATCTATAACAGGTAGGAACTGGAGTGATGTTGCGAGGAGTTTCGAAGCTAGGTTTTCTCTAGAGGAGGTCTTCACGACGAAGGGCCACGAAAGATGACAGAAAGTTGTATGTTAATAATTAGTGGAACAAACTAATAATTAGTGGAACAAAGAGGCTTATTTTAATACGTAATCAACTTACGAGTTTATCTTCATTGCTCTTCGTAATATTCGACGTATAACTCCACTCAGCCAAAGTTGCTCTGTTCTTCCTTAGACCCATTGCTTTATCCAGTTGTAATATGTATTCCCTTCCTTCATGTTCTAATGCCTCTAAGTCGGGGTCCCGGCCTTGTGTGGCAACCACGAAGACAGCGACGATCGCCGCCAGTAACGCGGCGCCGCCACCGATTTTCAACATTGTCTAGAAAAAAAATATCCGTTGTAATAAACGTTCTTTTACACTTCCAGATGTACATACTCTTAACCATTAATTTTTTTACAAAGGTTTATTATGTTTTCCCGTCATAGTCACTATCCATTAATGGTTATGTCGCGTCTTTAGTCAATTAGGAGCGCCCATACTGCCATCTCTTGATAAAATATGGTACTTTTTAAATATACGGATAATATAAGTATTTTAAACATATTTAAATTATCTAAAACTAACGAGTTTGGTATATATTATACAATTATAACCTCCTTTGAAGGTTCCAGGCATTATTATGCCTATATTGTTGTTACTGGTATTATTCTTGTTTCCAATTCCATACACAACTTATACAAAATCTACAAAATCAATGTACCTATACATTGTTTGAAAGATCGCTTTTGTTATTTGTATGAAGGTTCAAAAGCTACTCCTGGAGAGACTATCAACAAGTAGTTCACAAAAATCACTCCATTACATTCAGTAATGCGATCTCGACGCGGAGCTAATTTTAAAGTTAAATATTACATTACGTAACTTGAAAGTGGCATTAAACTTGAATCACAGTTATTTGGTAACCATTAAGAAACACTATTACTTAATGCATTGTAATAAAATATATGAAATTGAAATATTGGAGAGTAAATATAATTTTCTCTGTATTTTGTAAACGAGAGTACGTTGTTCATAAATATCTCGTTTTCTCGTCATGTCCCAATGGACAATGCCAATGCAATGCCTTACGACACGTATTAATTAAATAAGATGAGTGTGCTTACATGCTATTAATAACCTGTACGTGGCATATTAATGATACATTATTTCTACATTTTTAGTGAAATTACTACGTGTTCAGTAACGAAACTTTAAAATCGACAATACTATGCACACACAAACGCGTATGGTAGTAAGAGGCAAAGGGAGAAAGAAGGGAGTAGCATGGAGATAGCATAACGCTTTTTTACATAACGACTTCTACCAGTCAATCCCCATCACAAGCAGCGTTCCTTGTAAAAACCCATCATAATCGATAAGAACATTTAGCAGGAGAATAATTATAAGCACACACACGTACACACACTGTTTTTTTTAAATATAAATTTTATGATTGAAATTACCAAGTTGTGAATTTTGTATTTTATATTAACAGCAACATTGTAAGACGCTTGTTTTTGGAACGATTAATCCGGAACGTAAGTAGAAGATATCTATATTACCATAAAATCTTATACAATACACTGACGCAGTCAAATATATGTAACAAGTTTTTTTTTATCTTTTTTATGTAACAAAGTAACTTTCATTCGTGATTTATTAGTTCCGTTCTTAAAACCTTGTCTTCTACTTGTTATTTACGATTTTGAGGTTTCCATAGATACGGCCACAGAGTAAACATTCGAATACAGAATATACAAGGAAATTATATATCGGTTTATAGCCTGTTAGATTTATTTGTATTGCATTAAAATTATTTCTCAAAATCGCATACTTGGATAATAGTTATTTTTATTTTATTTTTGGCAACCAATCTCATAACAGTTTATTACTGCCATGCACATCAAGTTGGCAATGATAATACAAGTTTCTTGCGATCATTTCAATGAAGTAACAAAATGGTGGCCATCTTCTTAGAACTTTCCAGGTAATTTTTAAAGCAAGTCAGAATCTTTGTCAACGTACAGTTATTTCTCGTTCACATCACTTGTGGATAATAACCGAACTATATTACGTAAAGCACCATCAATATTACAAAATATAGTGCCAAATAACAGAAGACTATGTATTAAATATAAACTCCAGTACATGACATTTCAAGATTCCGCCAAAAACTCCTGGTTTAAGAGTTATTAACCAACTTATTCCAGAATACAATACTACTAATTGTATGTAACAATACTAATGTATTGAACTTGGTCAATGGTGACCAAAATCAAACCGGTATATGGTATTTTAGACTAAGCGACTTTGAAAATTATAGATCCTTTTCAAAGGTCTACAGCAGTATCTCATTCGTACAGGAGACAGTGACATGCGACGTACCGATTCAAGAGCTAAGTACGTTCGTTTTAATCATTAATGAACACAGTATATTAAAAAAAAGAGTCAGATAGAGCATCCGGAACAACTTTGGGATCAACATTTAGCTATGTTGCTTGACAACTTAGTGATAATATTGTAGAAAAACGTGAGTCAGTGTACGTGCAAGGTTGTCAGGGTAGTGAAAATAAATTGCACGGTTTTTTATTACATTAGCATTTCGTTCCGATATTGTAATCGATGATCCATCCGTCTCCTGCGAACTCACTTTGATTTTCAAATTAAGTGCCCCAATAGGCCTTACTACCAATTTTTGGATAGGATCATAGACAATAGATTTTAGTCGCCCTTTTGATTCCACCATATTGCTTCTTGTGCTCCTATAATATAAGCTTTTGGTGTACTGAATGCCGTCTTCAAGAGGACCAGACATTAGAACACATATTTTTCATTTGCTCTGATTTTAACATACAACGCTTGTTGTTCATTAATAAATTACTGGAAAAATATTAAAATATCCCGCCTTCCTTACAGGATCTCCTAACTTGTCCTGGTAATTTTAAACTTATCATTTACTTTATATTTGAAATTTTTCGTTTTTGATCACTCGAAGATTAAAAAGTAAATTTTCAAAAAAAAGAATTAACCGACTTCAGTATTAATCAGAAGCATAAAAATAAGGCACTAAAAACCGGAAAATAAATAGTTTATCAAATTAACCATATGTGTGCTACCAAGAGATGTATTGGAAGTCGGTGCCAACCGAAAATCATATCATCTACATCTAGGTACAAAGGCACCGACTTCCAATGCATCTCTTGGTAGCACACATATTCATGTTTCATTAAATTTGGTTAATTTGATAAACTATTTATTTTCCGGGTTTTAGTGCCTTATTTTTATGCCTCTGATTAATATTGAAGTCGGTTAATTTTTTTTTTTTTTTTAATTTATTTTATTTTTCCATTTTTAGTGTACATATTTTTTTTTTTAAAACATGCGGGTCACCTGATGGTAAGTGATCACCGTCGCCCATGGATACCTGCAACACGAGAGGAATCACAGATGCGTTGCCGGCCCTTAAGAAAGGAGTAGGCTTGTTTCTTGAAAGTTGTGTTACTTTGTCACAGATCCCATAATCAGAACCTAACCAAACTCTCATCAAACTACCCTTGAAGAACACCCTTTACAATAAAAAAGGAATCATCGAAATCGGTTGGCATGATATTGAGTTATTCGTCTATTTGTCGTATACACACCAAATGCAAATTTAACACTTATACGGTTTTGCACTGGATGCCGTTGACAGAACTGGACCAAAAAATGATACCACACGGGAAGCACTAGCTTTCAAATAAAAAAGAATCATCAAAATCGGTTCAGCCAGTCCAAAGTTATGAGGTAACAAACATAAAAAAAAATTTAAAAAAAAACATACAGTCGAATTGATAACCTCCTCTTTTTTTTGAAGTCGGTTAAAAAGATAAAAAATATGGATAAAGGAATATGTACGAAATGTTGTATAGGAGATTTGGCGCTTATGTCTTTATATTACCGTGGACACGGAGGAGAATTAATTAAAGAATACATAAAAACTACTTATATTGACAACTTCAGAATTGGCAGTATGGATTGATTCCTTCGCCTGTACTATTGGATGAACATCATTACTACTACTACTTAGCCTTTTGTTTATAGTTCATATCTTGGTAGTGTCCTATTTCTTTAGTATTCGAAATAATATTTTTTATTAATATGTTGTATATTTAACCGATGTAATGCTTGTTGATGTTTACATAGTACTTACTATGTTTTGCTCGCGACTTGACTGATATTAATATGATTTTAACTAAAAATATAACCCTTTTCCGTACTTCTAACGTGTATACAAGATTTCACGATGATCATCTCAGTAGTTCATGAAAGTGTACAAAACAAACTGACACTCACAAAATTACATTGTACATCGAACTAAGAATATTGAAATACAAATACAATCAGCTTATACTGTCGTTCTATAGGAATTCCAATTGTCGCATATACGAACACTACAACGTGGTAATGACTAATGACTAACTTAGATGCATGACATCTCTGTACCAGCCTGTGTACTTCAATTTACATGGCGGTCAGTCTACTTTATTATACTTGTAAATTAATTATCGAAATATCAAAGCGCAGTCACTCGTTATAAGGCCGCAGCCTTAAGCTACTCCCATACCTGCGTGTATCAGCACGAAATTTTGTCTATGGTCACATGAAATGCAGATGTGGGAAAACATTATCGTTATGCGTTATGAATTATCGG
>JACEII010000028.1:3810183-3825424 GCA_014332785.1 Antheraea mylitta | reverse complement strand
ATATATACAAATATAAAAATATACAAGAATTGCTCGTTTAAAGGTATAAGATGTATAGGATGCAGATATGCATGTGTTTGTAATATCTTTTCCTAAACAGATTGACCGATTTTGCAGATTTTGTGTTGTACTAGGGTGTTACCCAAATGAGTCTTTACTATGGTTGCACTCAGGAGGTTATCCTTTTGTCTGTGTTTATACTGGTTTTAAATTATTTCAAGTTTATCGCAAAACAATATACAAGCGGCTAAAAATAAATTATCAATACGATGTATTATGTTCCACGGTCATGTCGTTCTGTTGTAATCATCATATCAATTGTCATAAACAGATTTAAAGCTATTATTATTTTAATTAATTGATTGATAAACACATTATTTTAAAGTTATTCAGGTATAATTAGCGGGACCGGCGGATTGTCTCGCCCTGATAATAAAACATGGCATATTATATGCCTAAACCTTCCACATAAATCACTTCATCTACTGGTGAAAACTGCATGAAAATCTGTTTAGTGGTTTTTGCGCTTATCGCGAACAGACAGTCCGACCGACGTGGCTGAGAACTTTATTTTATATAATATAATGATAAATAATTAATTTATATACTATTTCGATAACCCAAAAATTAGCATCGATTTTTCTAATTGAAATTCACTATCCAATAAAATTGGAATTAAATTAAATATTCCATATTTTAAAATACAAATAACAAGCGACCACCCACGACTACGCCTGCGTTATAGTAATAACAATGTGTATATCAGTGTGGAAGTGAAACTTCTTTGGGTTGTATGTATTAACTTATATATATAGGTGAAAAAACAATACACTACTAGAAGTTCCGTAGTTTCAATACTTAACTATCCAATTAACGTAAGTTACGTTTGTCTCTTAACACCATTTTTTCCTTACGGTGCAATAAAAGTTTAACTTAAAAAATCTTGTTAACAATAAAGTACAATTTAGCGTCACCTAGTGAAGAATTACCAACATCAACATTAACCATTAAATTGTATGGAGAGAAAAGATAAGAATAGTCTAACCCTCAACTGAACTGAAACGTAATAATAATTTCACCTACAATTCATAAACAAGCGTCGAAGCAGCCACAAGGACTGCCGAAAGAAGTGAAAACTGAAAACAATGAATTTTCATATTAATTATGTGTAATTGACAATATTTAAATTTCAGTATTTGTTTATTGAAATTATTAACATTAGTGTGGTTTTCATATCAATTGACACTCAGAGCGACAACTCTATACATGTTTATAAAGTGTATTAATCAATTAAATATGATGAGCTGCAGAACATCAATATTACGTGTACACAGGGCCCTATACTACGTCTCGCTAGTCTAACGCAAGCCGCGCAAGACCAATGCCACCGATCACGCTTACGTAGCATGTCATGAAGCGAGATTATAAATTTATCTGCTGCCAAAAATACCACTACACGCGCCTAATTAAGTTATTATTTCAAAAAAAGTAATACTAACCATACAAATAATCTATAAAATCAAAGGAATATTTCACTTTCAAGCAAGAAAGCAATAAAAACTTTCAAATACATCGCGACATTAACGGGAATCGAACCTTGACACCATTACGATTATTTCGCACAAATATATTGCATGATTTCAATATAATATGTATTCTTAAAGAATGTCGTTGTTTGATTGATAAAAATTTTTTTATTGAGGCATCAATTAGCGGTTTTCCACCACTGATATTGATTGCCATGTATACATATTTTAGCTGATGATGATGCAAAATTACTTAAGGTTTTTTTTATACTATAGGGGGCAAACGAACAGATGGGTCACCTGATGGTAAGTGATCACCGCCGCCCATAGACACTAGCAACACCAGGGGAGTCGCAAGTGCTGATTTTTTAAAGAAGAGTACGCTAATTTCTTGAAGGTTTATAGCTCATAGCTTGAAGGTAAATATAGACAATTCTTCACATACTTATAACAGCCATATTTGTCACGAAGCTTTTTGAACCGCTTTTTACAATTGATTTTCTTTTTTTTATCTATACTATTGTAGAGAGGTAATGTTTGTGAGATTGTTAGGTTGTGAGGTTTCAAGGGGTAATCTCAGGAACTACTGGACGGATTTGAAAAATTCTTACAGTGTTATATAACTCATTTATCGAGGAAGGTTATAGGTTATATTTCATCACGCTAAGACCAATAGATGGGGAGCATCAATTTTGGGGTGTAAGGGGTGTCGAGTAACATCTTAAGACTTGAGACACCCAAGCCAACCTCACCTGCACGTGGTGTACCCTGCTGAATAACGAACGAGGCAATGGCGAAAGCGGGGTGGTAGGGTCTTACAACCCGACTGGGTCGCAACCACCATGCATATGGCGAAAAAGCCCGTCATAGTGACTCGCTTCTGCGCGTCGCGTTTCGGAATCAACCTGTGCATATCCAGTACCGGGTGACTTTCGTCATTATGGCCGGCATGACAGCGGCGACCGGCGATGGATAATCTGTCTCTCGGTGGTTGCCGATGTTTTTCGATTGTACTATGCTTAACATCAGGCATAGTGCAGTCACTATGTCGTGCTTCGATGAAAAAAAAAATGAAGATTGTTTCAAAATCGGAACATTTTCCTCTTAAGAGCTTTCGCAGCGTGTTAGCATCAGCTCAAAGTAGCTATTCCACGCGGGCGCTTTCGCGAACAGAGGCTAATTAATTTATATTTGGCAAGTAATCTTTAAGACTATAACTGCCTTTGTCGGGTAGGTAGAAATATCACAAGTGTCTTGTGATAATTTCGATATTCCAACAAGATGGTGGCCCACTTATTACAACTTTCCAGTAAGTTTTTATAGCATCTCAGAATTCATTCTTCGTGGTATTATTTTCTATCCACTTCACTTGTTTTTTTTTTTTATAGCACGGCAAAGTGACTGCACTATGCCTGATGGTAAGCACAGTGCAATCCAATAACAACGGCCACTGCCGAGAGATACGTCAACCTTCGTCGGTCGTCGCTGTCATGCCGGCCTGCGTAAATGCCTCTTCAAGTTACGCTTGAAGGACCCCATATTATAGGAAGGAGGGAACGAAATAGCCGGGAGATTGTTCCACAGCTTCACGGTACGGCAAAGATAGGATTTTGCGAAATTATTTTTTTATCAATTATTAATGGAGATAGTTCTTTATTGCATACATACCATCGATTATTTAAAAGTCAGTATTAATTATATTTCACTCTCCTTACGTCTACAATATACAATAGTTGTATATATGTACATATATATACTAACTGGCCCAGCGGACGTTGTCCCATCCTGATCTGACCATAGCGCCACCTACCGAGTCTAACTATGAATGTAAACTATTCTCGGATCCACTGGAAAAAAAATCATCAAAATCGGTCCTACCGTTTAGGAGTTCAGTCATACACACGTACAGAAGCATTTATATATAAAGATATATATTAAGACGTGAAGAAAAAAGGTTGTACCCTTTATTATGCTCGAATTTCAACTATTCTACGACCAATAGATGATTAATCTCTGCTATTATAAGACGTATCTTGAGTTCAGTAACTTAGTATAAAAAATTCTACGCACAAAAATGTTGATGACTACATTTATACATAATAAGGATTTGAAGAAATCATTAAACAGTTTTAATGGTATATATGATAATTACACGGTTTTAGAGTTTGCAATAAAACACACATTAGGCCTTCTCATGCTGATATAAATTACAGTAATTAGGGCTGTCAAACTTTTATATATATTAGTGTAAAATGCTAGACAAATTACGTTTTTATTTATTACATTTATTTTTAACTCACTGTTTGTTTTAGTTCTTATTACATGAAATTGTGATATCAGCGATACGGTTTATAACCAGTGCTGATACCAATATTACTGTAAATTATATATACATTCACTTGGAACATTAAAATATATTATTATTATTATTTGTTTACCGTATTCAGGTTAAGTTTGATGTGAAACCAAATGGTCATGTAAAGTTACTTTCTCAAATATTTTAAATAAATTTAGACGTACCGCGTCCACTGGTGGGTGAAATTTAACACGTAAAATTTGACACAGGGAATTCTTATATAACAAAGGTGAACATCTATAAAAGGATTTTCAGAAATTCAACCATTTATATAGGAATTTATAAGTAGAATGATTCCTGAGATACTGCTGATAAAATATCTAGATAAATATACATAATGCTGTCCGTCATTAAATGTTTAATAACAAATCTTTTAATGAAAACTTGTATTATTATTTTAGATAAAACAACTTTATTGATTATCTTTAAATTACTATTTTTATTATACCAATATTTTTTAGAATTATCACATTAATAAATGGAATTAAAGTTAGCAACCCTAACATTAACAAACACGAGGAATATGGATTCCACACCAATTATGTATATGAATAAACAATTTGCTATTCATTGTTTGCCGGGTTGCGTACATATACGTACATTCTTATCTAAGGTCGTGAGTTGAGCTGAAAAAATTATGATTTGCTCCGAACAACAAATATATTACACTGGCACGTAAAATCGAACCAAAAGTATCAATCTGGTCTTATCTTTTAGAGGTCTTTTAGTGACTAGATCTAAGGAAATATATACTTTGCAAATTTGTACATCTCTACTATAGTTATTCAAAACTACTTTTGCATGTGAATCTGTACGCATATTTTGTTATTTGATGTAACAAACATTTGGAGTATAGTTAAATCGATATTTGTAAATACTGGGTCATATTCAAAGATTTACACATACATTTTTATTCAAATTTTCTATAACACTTGATGTACTGTAGTGTAATCAACTGTCCGATTATAAATAATGGATAACGCAAAAATAATGTTCAAGTATCTACGCATACTAAGATTTATGATGTTCTATTAAACTATACGAGTGATGTGGTTCAGCTCCACCTGGTGGCCCGCACACCCGATTAGGCCTTCCACGGCAGCGGCTCAAACCTAGGTTCGATCCCTCGGTAGGGAGCCCTTGAGTGCGTTGCTTGCGCGATACGGTGACACACAAATATACATCACCGCTACAACACTACACGATCACCCCCACACACGTGCACGCCTACACGCTTACACATGAAAGTGGAAGGGTTACTTTTTTTCCCTTATCGAACAGAAAAACTCAATTTTCCGATAATAAATATATGGAGGAGTTGTTAAGGCGTGTATGCTTGGTACACATATACGTTTCAACAACTCATACATATATGAATAGTTAGCTAGGTTATCTAAGATAGGTCGCGATTTTGCATGCAACAGGCAACAGCCAAGCCGAGGTGTGCCGTGCACCCTTGAGCTGGTTGCCAAAATAAAATCGGCTGAGTGCCTTAAGCGCTCGCCTTATTAGTCCGGTGAAGCTGTTAAGACCTTGCTGCGTCAATAGCGTAGTCACTTGGAAAAAAAAATCCACCTGGTGGCGACTTATTGTATAACAGATAGACAACATTAATTGTAATCGTAGTAGTCCGGTGAAGCTGTTAAGACCTTGATGGGTCAATAGCGTAGTCATTTCGAGAAAAAAAAAAAAAATTGTAATCGTTCAAACGATCGAAACGGAACAACACAGCATTCAGTTCCTAGTGCGGGAATCTACGGTTATTTCTATGCCATGTATCATCTTTTTTTTTAATAAATACTATTTTTTTATTATTTTAAACGGTATTGAAATTGATCTTAATTAAATAATCTATGTACGCCATTTTTTTATACATATTCTTATACAGAAAATGTAAGTTTTTATATAGAACATTATTGGGTAATATACCTGTTTAAATGAATTTTTCATATTTAATAAAAATCGCGTGACATCATTATAGTTTTAAACTATTAGCCATAACATCGGCATCTAATAATTAACGATTTTTTCTATGACTTTGCTATTTCAATAACTGTATCAAATTAACCAATGTTCTATGGTTAATTTTAATCAATATCCGCAGTTTTAATTGTTTGTTATCCGTGAAATTTCAATGTCGAATTATTAATAACTTATGATGTAGATCACCTGTCACATAAAGACAAATCGCTGAAATTATTTAAAAATACATAAAATAATTTAAATAATGCTAAAGATTGCAATAAAATATTATCAAGGCAAAAGTATACACATAAATATTTATACTTTTTAACTATATCATATAAAACAGCTAGTAAAATAGTTTTGTAACATAGAAAACAGTATTCCGCATAGCATTGTAAATACAAAAACAAAATATAATAAGGAAATGAATCAACTATGACGATTATGCCATCATTTCGTTATCGAAAACATTCAGAATTTTCCCCTTTTCTAATATCCAGATACACTATGACAGACAAATTACTTTAAACTTCAAATAATATTGAAAAAAAAAAACAGAATACTCACGTGTGCTATTTAATGAAAGGTTCGCGTTTACCGACAGATCTGTATTATTAATTTCGCAAACCGAATTCTCAGTGGCCGAAACCGAATCGCGTTTTTGGTTGGTTAATTCAAAAATGGAACGGCCAGCCGTCGCGTCCGCCTGACCGAAGACTGCCGAGCGTGGCGCTTACGCAGCCTCGGTGTCCACCCACACAGATGCACACGATTCGATAAAGCATATTGGTTTCAGTCATAGATCAATTAATCCCCACATTAATCGTAGACGTGTCACGAAGCGGATAATGAGACTATCCCAATATCTATTACTATGCGACAAATTAATTGAGAACAGTATAAAAAAGACGAATGTTAGTTTACGCGTGGCAGATATAAAACTTAATATTCTGATAAGGTTTTAAGGGAGGCAGGTGAATAATCTTTGGAAGTGGTAAACTTTAATTGTTGGCATTATTTTGTTGTATAAATGAATGTTATTGTAGAGCGTTTAATTTTTTTTTCTCTCTTCTCTTTTTTATATATTTCAAGAATAGGAAATTGTGTAGGAATGCATTCTACCTCATTGTTTTGCAGACTAAAACCTATTCATACACTTATAGTTATCACTTTTTCGTCACACATTTTCGTTTCCTAAAGTCCAGTTCACACTGTCCCAAAATAAGTTTCAGTTCAAAAGACATATTCAATAAAGAAATAAAATCTGCTTTAAAGATTTTTAATTTGTCTTGGGTTTTTTTCGAACTGACTACGCTGTTGACCCAGAAAATTCTTAGCAGCTTCACCGGACTACGATTGTATTGGGTTAATTTCTAAATTTACAGAGTTGCGGGTTCATTGACGATATGCGCCACTTCTTGGCAGAATGTGTTCGAAACGAAAGTCTAAGATCTGGGCTCATTGCTTTTGATTTCCACGTCGGCTTGTATAACTCCTAATCATCTAACCATATTTCTAAATCTGCTAGAGAATTAGCTAAAATTAATTTAAAACATTATTAATGTTCTATGTATGTTACCTAGTTAAAGCAGTTGCTCAAGCGACAAAGCCTTCGATAACAATATATTAAAAAAAATATTCTATAATATTTACTGTTCACCAAAATAAACGTAACAAAATACAAATAAAACATACCACAATACAACTATGTGATAAATAATTATACACATTGTCCTGTCTGCGTAGTAGATCTTTGCCGTTATGTTTACTTGTGTGTGGTGACAGCTTGCAAGCTTGATTGTCACTACTCGTCTACAATCGCGCACAAAAGTTCGATTGAACTTGAAATACAGATAAAATTATATGTCAACTACTATTTTCAAAATTTACCGTAAATCATTACCTTTATGCTAATAAAGTAAAATCAACACGGACTTCACGAGCTACTTTCAATACAAACTGCTTATGGAATTGTAGTTTTGTGTAGTTAATATTATAAACTGGTGTGATAACTTATAAACAAGTTGATCGCGGGCCTGTTTGCAAAATGCTTGTAATATAAAAACATCATACTAGTATTTTAAAGAGGAAAGATTCGAGTATATATTTATATTGAATAGGTTGCGAAACTACTGGATTGATTTAAACAATCTTTTACCTTTGGGAAGCTATACTATTCCCGAGTACCATATATTACATCATATTTAAAAAAAAAATTAAAGATCCAAGCTAAATGCTCCAATAATATAACCAAAGGTGATAAAAATTACTTAAAACATTTCTTACATCGCGTGCGTGCGTAAACTATTGATAATGGAACAAAATAATACACTAAACTTTCCAGAACACAGGACTATCTACAAAAAGTGTCACGTTAGCATATTTTTGGACTTATAGTTGAGGAGTAAATTTAATTAAACTATTTTTAGAATATTGGAAACAACCCAAAAGTATAAATATCTTATCATTTTCGTTGGTTTTGGTTCTGAAATTTTCACACTAATATCTTACCATTATAAGCCACAAGTAACCAGATCAGAGTGCATATTTTTGCACTTTTCGTGCGTATCAATTGCCAGATACCATAATTAAAGGCCAGAATATATTTACCAACTTATAGTTTAATATCTGCTTCTGAATATGAATTTATTACTGTATATTCATAACTAGCTGTGCTCGCCACTCCGTACGGGTGGAAACTAATGTAAAAAGGCAGTGACTAATCCGATCATTTGAATGTATAAAGTTCATATTCTTATCTACTTTTCTCTAATACTTAAGTCGCGTTAAAATTACAATAACTTTTGATAGAGTGAACCGATCTTGATGTAACCAAGACTAATACACTAAATTTTACTCGAGAATATGCTTTATGATTTTCTTTGGTAGGTTTTAGCGTGAACGTCGTATTTTAGCAGTAATGTATGCTCATACAAATAGACAGACAGACGTTTCTAGTAATGATTGAAATATATTTTATTACTTATTCCTACACAACAACAACAATTTTTTTCATAAAAATTTAATAAGTACAGACACTTTACATTCTTATTATATAATATATGGTATATGTGTATAGATGAAGACGCGTCGTGCTATTCAGAGCGAAACGCAGTATGCGAATTCTCTCAAACAACGTTGTTAACGACGGTACGTTCTCAAAGCACGTTCACTATGCGCACAGACTGCGGTGACTCATCTGCGGATTACTGTACTTAGTCGCCTCGAACGGTACAATGCATCCAACCAAGTGAAAATACTACAAATACCACAAAACTTTGTAGTTATGTAATAAAATATTTGTTTATCAGTGTTAATGATTCACACAACAGGCCGTAAACTTTGTTATTAACTTACTCTTTAAATACAATCTTCAAGTAAAAATTCTGAATGGTGGTCCAAGTTAAAACAAATTATGTATGGTATACGGTACAGAAACACAATCTTTTCCAAAGGAAGTTAGAACTTATAGATAAAAATGCGAGTATATTAACCTATATTCCTGTAACCATGAAAATAAAAAAGGCAATCTACATAAACGTACACGATATATGTGTACAATATTGAGTAATATTATACTACCAAAGGCCACCAACTTCTTCCGCGTTCAATTACAATAAGAGATGTAATAAAAATAAAGAATAATTTAGCGCCATCTAGTAACACGTTCGATAAAATGGATAAAATTAAAACATTCTGTATGCCAATGTACATGTAGGTAGTAAATCAAATGGTTGGAGTTTTTGGCGGGATTTTAGTCTGTAATGTAGTGGATTTTATATTTCATTCATAATCTTGTGTTATTTGACTCTATATTTTGTAAATTTGGTGCTGTTTTACGTAATATAGTTAGTTTATTGTGCATAAGTGATGAGAATGGAAAATAATACCACGGAGCATGAAATTCTGAGATGCCACAAAAACGCCCTGGAAGATTCTATCAAGGGATCCACCATCTTGTTACATTCGCATTCATTTATCTGTAAGCTGTCTCGA
The DNA here is from genome assembly GCA_014332785.1 of Antheraea mylitta. Classification (NCBI taxonomy): domain Eukaryota; kingdom Metazoa; phylum Arthropoda; class Insecta; order Lepidoptera; family Saturniidae; genus Antheraea; species Antheraea mylitta. Next base: position 3,815,581 of record JACEII010000028.1, on the reverse strand, counting down.
CAATATTCATCTTATAATACGTACTTATACCTAAACTTGTGTTCTGCACAGCTGTATTCAGAGCAGTGAAAAATTTTGACGTGGACTGTACCAACACACATTTTATTACATATATAGAAACTAGTACTGTCGAGTAAGCATTTTTGAAAAAGGCAAATGGAAATACGCATGTAGCCCTACTTTTGTTGAATCTCGGGCCGTGTCAATTACCTATAAAGGATTTAAATATACGCAATATTTTTAAATCGGCAGATGTGTTAGCATAGTCAAGGTAGTTAAATAAAAGGAATGTCTGAATAGAGAGAACATCGCAGCATCGTTGTAGCCTGCGGGCTGCGAGACAGGTTCAGTTGCGTTGAATGAACGCTTTATTTATTATATATTCTCACGGTACAAGTGATATTTAGAAACGTTTATGGCCTTTAATACTTGTCTGCGGGGCTTTATTGTTTTTTGTTTGTATTAATTTACATTCTTCGCCCGTGTTAATGGTGAATCTATCGGTCGTAAATTGTTGTATCCTCTAATCATTTCATATATTTACATTTATTATATGTATCACAGAATGATATGTAATTAAATTAAAGCACTTGGACGACCGAGTCTAGCTCGGTTCTTTAAAAACACATTTTTAAATTAAAATAAACGTTTGCCTAACATAATTAGCGTTATCTTACCAAAAAAAAAAAATTTGAAAAGATATCTCTTTTGCTGTCACTCGAATTCGAACTGGGGATAGACGGATTTTCGAAGCAGCCGAGTTCCATCTGAGCTATTTTTGTTTTGACAGCGGCGGCGAATTTTACCTTTATATTGTAACTATATTTTTTAATTGCCTGAAAACTCAGATAAAAAGTTTTCTGTGAATGAATAGCTAGATCAGTTTATCATCCCCGAAACCATCTATGTACTAAGTATCACGGAAATCGCTGACCCCGTTTCCGAGATCCTGAATATATAAAAATATACAAGAATTGTATGGTACTGGTATTAGATTTAGAGTTTAATTCGAAGAGAATGTATTTCCAATCACAAACGTAGTATCCCAGCAATTAAATTTTAATACAATACGCTTGTGCGCAGTCGCTTAGAATCTAATTCAACAGTTGGAATCCTTATGAAGAACGATATATTCTTATGTTATACGTCCTGATTATACATCATTGTATCCGACGTTATTTGTATTGGGCATGGTCGGTAAGGTAAGGAGGTAAGGAGGAACGAGCCATGTATTTATTTAAAATATAAAGACAATGCGTACATCTTCCAGAAATTCCTACCGCCCTAAAGATATACCCTAAAGATTTCATGAAAAGATCCAAGACAGACCTGATATGCAACTATTTTATTAATGAATGCTCTGATTATCAAGGGGTATATGAGTTTCCCATTTAAGATCATTGGATACTGTAACTCCCAGGTCCCTTTGTGTTTCAACTGAGGTTAATGGATGCAGATTTTTGAGTTCAGTTGTTTTCTAATATAACTATAAGAAACCTTGGAACCTGAGTCTATGATAGTTGATTCAAAAGCGGTTCTTCTGCTTCTACATAGTTGAACAATATTGTTAATGAGCTTTCTATATTCTTTGTACGAGTGTTCCTTTGGATCAATTCTATAGTTACTCCACAGTTCTTTTTTTCATTTAGTTAATTTGATTATTTCTTTATTAATCCAAGGCTTATTGGTGCAACGTTTATTATATATTTTCTTTTTTGGTATAAAATTCTCTATTGTGTTAGAGCAACTGGTTTTTAAAAGTGATCAACGTATCTTCTACAGATTCTTTTGCCGTGTTCAAATTGTTAGCTAGATACAGAGATCGTTTTTCGTTGTCTGCTTTAAAAAAGTCGTGTTTAGTGGCACTTACAACTTTATTAGTTTTAGTGTTGGTACTGATTACTTGCATTGCAGCAGTAATAACCAAATGGTCACTTTTACGTATTGATGGGTGATATTTAATATCACATATTAATGCTTCATCATTGCAGAGTAAAAGGTTCAAAAGCGATTCTTCTTGGTTACGTTTTCTGGTACCTTGTGTTATAAGCTGGTTTAAGTTACTATTTGTGTACATATTAACAAAATTATCACATATACTGTCATAACCATGAGATTTATGAAGAGGCAATTTTATCTTTCGTAAATTAAAGTCTCCTGCTATAAACACAGTATTTTCAAGTGCAGCTTCTCCAATGGTATTAAAAAGAATTTCATCCAATTTAGAAAGATAGCTCGAGGGTGGTTTGTATACACAGGCCATAAGAAAGGTGAGTTCTTTATACTGAATATCGAGCCAAAGTTCTTCCACCATATTATTTTGATGTGTAATATTAACTTTAGATATAATAGTTGATCCGTTTATTATATTAGTAACATATATAGCTACACCTCCACACTTTTTATTATCCCAGTCTAAGCGAAATAACATGTATCCAGGTAAGTTTATAATACTGTTAGGTATTGAAGAGTTCAGATGTGTTTCGGATATTAGAATGTAGTCCGGTGAAGCTGTTAAGACCTTGCTGGGTCAATAGCGTAGTCATTTCGAAAAAAAAATCGGTTATTAGAATAAATGCAGGCTTATATTTATTAACTTCCAGAAGAAATAAATCGAAATTGTAGTTATGGATGCCAGGTTTGTGTAAAAAAAGGCTGCTCCGAGACCACAACATTATTTAGTTTTTTTATGGTACTCACAATCCTTGGGATTTTGTTTATATATTTGATAGTCAGGTCTTACTCACCTTTATCGATCCCCTCAGCCAACTGGTCACGAAGTTTTTTGAGTTAGTCTCTTTTATAGGGCATCATATCCGAATGGGCACTAATTGTTTTAGGTAAGTTACTTTTATTCTTTAGAACATTAATAGTACCATGTTTATTAGCTAGTACCACCCTGAGAGGTCGGGGCTTACCATTGTTGGATAAAGGTTTACCTAAGCGAAACGATGACACTATCTCTGATTCTTGTATGGTTAATGAGGTAAATATATTAGTTACTGCTAGTTTATGATGATGCTTTCTGTCTTCCGAGGAATTTGAACTATTTTCTGGTAGTCCTTACATGATAATATTGCGGCTACAGTTATTGCGGTCCTCAATTTCATTAATCACCATGTCCAGGTTTATTGCATTAGAGCGTTGTTTACTAAGCTCCTGCACTTGATGTTGGAGTTCGGTGACTAACTTGCGTAACTCTATACTTGCCTTAATCCTTCCTCACATTCCTCACGCAGGTACGACAGCTTAGGATTTTGCAGAGCAAATACACGTAATTCAGTTGCAGTTAATCCACTGCATTTGACACATGCTGCCCAATGCAGCCTTTGTATATTATTTTAGAATTTTTGCGTCTTGTATTTGTACATCATACTTAAAACATTCAGCCATTATTTATTTAGTTTCCTTCAAAAAGTAGATTTTTTATAGCAGTGGTAACACTGAACCACCAGTTAGCTTGATGACAACATTAATTTGACAGAGAACACAAAAGTCAAGTTGATTTAAGTTGTCAACTTGACAGACCAGGACCCAAACTTTTAATTAGAAGTTGTGGGTATTAGAAAATATTTTTATTGTTTAAAATGTCAGACACAGATTTTAACATCGATTGAGCCTTGGATTAAGCACTATTTATTAATTATTTTTAGTTCACAACGAATAACAAACACTTATCTCCAAACTAAGCACAACTAAAACTTCAATTGTTCACTTTCATATGGTTTTATCAATATTTTTTACAAGAGCCAAAAAACGCGACGCGAACAAGAGAAGGTATGTCACAAAAAATAATGGAAAACGCATTTTCAACCATAATTACCACGTGTTCATCTAAATATATAAATATCCAGTGCCATAACGTTTGTCAACGATGAACTCCGAAACTATTCAACAGATTTCTTGAAAATTGGGATCTATACTAATATTATAAAGAGATAAAATTTGTGAATTTTGTGACGTTGTAGGGAATAATCTCAAGTATTACTGGTCCAATTTGAAAAAATATTTCAGTGTAATATAGCTCATTTATCGAGAAAGGTTATAGACTATATATCATCACGCTAAGACCAACAGGAGCGAGGAACCAAGTCGCGGACAGAGGCTAGTTAATTTATATTATATTTATATAATTTATATACAATCTTTCAGAGATAACTTCCATTCTCAAGTAGGTAGTATTACTACACGTGTCTTGTGATAATTTCAATGTTGCAACAAGATTGTGGCACACTTATTAGAACTTTCCAGAAAGTTTTAGTAGCATTTAGTTAATTATTCCACGCGAACGAAGACGTGGACAGAGGCTAGTATATGTATAATTTGGTCTAACTAGAGAGATAGGATAATTTACATTTCGTTTAATGGTAGTAATATTTTTAATTACATTTTTTTTTTAATTATATTTTTAGCAATCAATCTTTCAGATTATTACTGCCATTGTCGAGTAATCAATAATATTACAAGCGTCGTACGATCATTACAATATCAAGCGTCGTATCAATCAATATTTTAACAAGATGGTGGATGTCTTGTTAGAACCCTCCAGGGAGTTTTTGTGGCACCTCAGAATTTCATGCTCCGTGGTATTATTTTCCATTCACTTCACTTATGCACAATAAACTAATCATATTACATAAAACACCACCAACTTTACACAATATAGAGTCAAGAAACACAAGATTATGAATAAAATATAAAATACACTACATGATAGACTGAAATCCCGCCAAAAACACTTAATTACATACTAAATGATTTTGATTATTGATATTATTTGTAGAACAGATGGCGCTTTATAGTAGTTTGTTGATGGAAAACTGTAGGACCGACTATTATAGATATCTCATGAAAGACGCCCCATTTCAATTTTGAATTTATTTTTCAATAACTGAGCCACAGTAAAGTATAAAGGGCTCTTTCTTCAAAACCACTATTTTGAAAGGTAGTTATTTTTTGACGTAATTTATAATCGGTCCTTCCCATATCACCGTAATATTCTGCCTATTTTCTAATACAAATAGCTTCATAGTTTATCAGAATATTAATAAAACGACTAACAAATAAAAGATAATAATATCCAAACATTCGTGATCTTATCATAACACAATTATATTTATTTAATACAAAAATTTTAACAACTAACAAAATATGTATAAGAACTATGAACATTAAAAGGTCATTTACTTAGTGATAGACTGATAAACGGTATAAAAAAATTAGATGATTGAAGCATATAATTGAAACTATTTTTAACATGGAGACTTGTAAAGTTTTATAAAAATAATTCGAACTGTAGCAATTCTCATGCAAAATACTAAATACAAAATGCAAAATACAGTCTTGTCTTTGTTTGCTTGTAGTACTAAAACGACTAGACCGATTTACTTGTTTTTTT
>JACEII010000028.1:3728193-3805973 GCA_014332785.1 Antheraea mylitta | reverse complement strand
TATAACCCAATAACTAACAGTGATTATTTTATAACTACACATTTATTTAAGGCATAACGTCTGTAAGTGTTGTGTTTGCTTTTGGGCATTTCAATGGTCTCACCTGGAGGAATTTAATTCTATAATTAAAATGTGATACTACCTATAAATAAGACTGATATCCATAATATCTCATCTATCTAATCTAATACCTTTAAACGAGCAATTCTTATATATTTTTATATTGTTATATACTCAGAATCTCGGAAACGAAGTCATATATTTCCGTGAAACTTAGTATGTTGGTAGTTTCGGGGACGATAAATTAATCTGGATAGATTTCATTCATACATTTTTTTTAACTGAGTTTTCAGGCAATTAAAAAATATAGCTAAAATACATAGAATAGAATATATAGAATAGAAATAATTTTATTATTATGATTATAAGAGAGATATCTTTTTTTGTAGGTATATATTTTTTTCATATAAAAAATGCTAATTTTGTGATGCTAACAGTTTATTTTAATTTAAAAGTGTTTCTTAAAGAACCGAGCTATACTCAGTCGCCAAGGTACTATTACATTATATGAAATTACCAATAAAGCTTATAAGCAGTTAACATGCATGTAATGGAAATGGAGAATGAAACAATATTCGGCAATTTAGCGGATCACCTTAGCAAACCTTACCTAGGTTATCTAGTAGATCAGTATTGGAAATTTGTTAACTCTTGTTTAGTATTTTGTCAAACTTCAATTACAATATCAGGTAATATACTATATTATACGATATTTTGCTAGCAGCGTCGCTTAGTTTACTTTGTTCGTAGGCTCCCAAAGTGGTCTATATAGGACCCTGGATATTGATTTGGCGCTCCAACGTGTCAACGCCAACCAATATTAAAACTGGGGGTCGGCGAGGTGTAAATAAGTTTTTCTCTAATAAAAACTTACAAAAGTCATCAACAAGTTCACCTTCCAAAAGCAGATTCAACTTTGATGAATATGTATAAATTCAGGGTCAATACAACATGTTTTCCTTTTCCACTCTCGACTGACAGATGTCATCTGAGTATTCAAATCTTTTAAACACATCATTTTTCGCACAATCCATCTATACCTTTTTCAATCTTCCTCTACTTCTATATCCCTCTCCACCTCCATACTACATACATATAAGACTTTTTCTGGGTCACCTGATGTTAAGTTATCACCGCCGTCCATAGACACCAGCAACACCAGAAGAGTTGCAAGTGCATTGCCAGCTTGTGTTAGTGGGGAAGGGGGGCGGAGGGAGGGAAGGGAGAGGGAGAGAGGTTGGTGTCCGACACTCTCACTGATCAAGCGAAATGCTACAATGCAAGCTACATGCTAACCTATTACTCCTCAACTTCTCTGTCGCTGGTGCTATTTTCAAACTTCCTCTGATATACTCATTCTTAACCTTATCCATTCTAATTACACCATACATCCATCTTAACATTCGCATCTCTGCCACATGTTATTTGTTCTCATCCGTCTCATTCGTGGTCATAACAGGGGGTCTACCCAAAACAGTAAAAATTGGTAAAAGGACTATCGTCTACGACACAGAAAAGTTGACCATTGATGTAGATTTTCAAAATAGAATACAAATTATGTTACACCTTGAAAATATCACTTTATATAGGAGAAAAGGTTTTTTAATTGATTAATTTTTTTTTAAGTTTTTAATAATGGCAAAGGAAAAACGCACACAAGGAAATATATATGGTTTGTAAATAAATCCAAAGTGAACTAATATTACGTGCGACCCAGATGTTCGGACGTGTGTACGACGTACAAACAAACACAAAATATGCCGAGGTCGCACGATTTTAATGCAATTTTTGCAGCGACTACGTTCAGTGTTAATTAATGACACGTATTACGTAAAAGAGAAATCAATTTTTATATACTGTGTTCAATTATATCTATTGTTAAGTTTTGTAACATTTCATACATAAAAATGTTGGTATATCGATGAAATCAATAGACCATTTGCTTTGAAACTTGGCATATTGAAATGTACTATCTTGAAGATGATATTTATGATATCCATGTTACTATAATTAGCCACTACGTCACAACTACATGGTCACAGCATGTCAACTTATGTCCTTTTCTATTTATCGTAATGGAAATTTGATATGCATTTTTTTTTGTGCTATCAGTAGCAGACGATTATTTTGCTTATTTGATGCCATGCGATCACCGCCGCCCATGGACACATGTTACATAAGAGGCATCACAGATGCGTTTAAGAAAAGAGTACGTTAGATTTTTGGAGGCTTTTAAGTAATATTGATCTAGAAACGCCGCCGCTGGGAGTTCATCCCAAAGAACTAACCTACGTAGAATAAACGCTCGCAAAAAGCGGACAGTAGACTACTTCCAAGATCAAGATGAACAAATTTTTTTTTTATATCATGGTAGGCAAACGGACAGGTGGGTCACCTGATGTTAAGTGATCACTACCGTCCATAGACGCTTGCAACACCGGAGGAGTCGCAAGTGCGTTGCCAGCTTGTGTTGGGGGGCGGGAATAGGGAAGAGGAAGTAGGGTTAAGGAGAGGGATGAGGGGGAAGATGGTCTTGCAGCGCTCTCACTGACCATACAAAACGCACAATGCTAGCACTGTTACTTCACGTCGGTTATTTGTGAGAGGGGTGGTAGTACCCCGGACGAGCCGAACCATTCATGCTAAAACCCATAAAAGCTTCAGCGTGGCTTTACCACTTATAAAATGGATGGAGTTTCAATTTGTAGGGAGTCGTTTGGTAATGGAACTCAGGAGCGAGTAACAATCATCAATCAAGCAATAATCATGCATATACATTACAAGAAAAATAATATCTTCGCAATATCTATTTTGTTATAATACAACGGTGTATTGCACTATTATAAAGTATAATAATTAAAACCAATAAGTATTCGAATATTAATATCATAAACAAGAAGGTTAGTTAGGACAGTTGAATGTTAATTACTCTCATGTAAAAACAAAAGTGATGCATTTGATAAAAAAAAAATACATTAAAATAGCGTTTACCGTCGAATTTACTTTTAAGGCACTCCTTTCTTGCCCTCAATAATAACGTTCTAATAATATATGATAACAAACTTTAATGTAAGTGTATCAGGTTGGATGATCAGCCTGATGATGGGCTGGCTATCTTGGGAGGTGGCTTCGGGAGCTGTTTGACTAGTGTCTATCGGTCGGGCAGTTCCCGAAGCCCTGAAAACTGGGGCGGCTCTGCCTAACAGGAAAGGGGGACGGTCCTGTCAGCACACCATGGGCCTTTAGCCCGTGCGAGTCGAACATAACCTACTGTCTCCCCCGGGAAAGTGGGTTTCCATAAGGGATTTCCCTACGTTAATAAAAAAAAGAGTATTTAGAATATTAAAAAAACAAATCTACAAGAACCATATTCTCAAAATCCTATCAATTGCTTTTAATTTATTTCCGAGGACTTTACCTTATAAATTACGTGGTACTGATGAAAAATGCCATCAATACAAATAAATCGTGTAGTAAATCTAATAAATCATATATGAAACTCATGTTTATAGATGAAAAATGAATTACGCTCTTATCTGTAAAATGATATTTGTTGACATTGATGCACTTGTTTTAAATAAATAGTTGTTCGATTGTCCCGAACACTGATGAAATAACTATATCAAATGCGTTACTATAATGTGCATCACGAATAATGATTATAGCTTGTGTGTCTGGTATTCTTTATTCAGCGTTCGAGACGCTCAAAATTGCTTCAATTGGCTGCCAAGTGTGGTGTGACTTTTCGAGTGAGTTTCTTGCTGGGTTTCCTCCAAAATTTCTGTGAATTTTATCACTTGTTCGACGCTACTATTGGATAAAATTTCATACTACACCACCAGGTGGCTGTATATTATCGATACTTTTGCTTAATATTAAAAGTCGATATTGTTTAATGTTGTGGCGCCATGCCACTAGTTACTTTTTTTGTCGAGTCGTTTTTCTTTACTGTGCAGGTTAATTGTGTAATTGTTCATATAATAAAATTGAAGTGTTTTATTTTCACAAAAGGACTTTGTTTGTAAATAGCCCAATAGCTACCACTAAAAATCGAAGTAATTTTATAGAATATCATATACTAAACTATCAATAAAAAATAAAATAAATTATATTGGTAAATGTTCTGCGTTAGCTGCGGACATTTTCAGCTAAAAAGAGTGTCTTAAAAGTCGACTCGCTCATACATTAGAATAACAAATAAGCTATAATTTATACATATATTGTCTAAATCGGCCAAAATTTATAGATAGTTGTCAAGTAAGTTGCATCAGATCCTTCAATCTGAGAGTATATCTCGAGGTGCGTATCACTGGACAATCTGTTATAAATAGTTACTCAAAGATAGTGATTGTTGTCGTCATTTACAAAGATAAAAAAGCAGATAAATAAAATCAAAAATACTTTATTAAATTTAGGCCCTGGGAGGGTGCTCATGAACATCAAACCTATCAGTGCTCCGATAAACAACCCCGTCATCGATATGAACCGGCAAGAAACTCGGATATTGTTTATCTTTTCATGATACACATTTTTACAAACATTCATTTTTGGTGAGTGCACAGAGAGAGGCGTCATTTCCAGACGTCACCGTCGTTCACATTCTGATCCATCCTATAAAATAACCTTTATGCATTAAAATCAGCTTGACATGGTTCTTGAACATCCTATCTGGCAACTCGGTGATGTACTTTGGTAGTTTGGTATAAAATCTAACACTATCACAGAAAAACTGTTACTAGTCTTAGTGAGCCTGAAACATGGAGTGACCCAAAGACGTAGGCAGTTGCTAGTGTTATATAAAAATGTTGAATCGGTCAATGAAAAGCAAATAGTCAAATTGTCGTTCATTGGCATATTACGGTAAATATGAATCCGTTAGAGAATTTCTATTTTTTTATTAAATATCATAACTCTAATTTTTTTTTTAATTTATTACTATTTATAAATGTTTTTATCGACCTGTATCTACGGCTATGCTTGCCTTCTAATTAGGGTTGACACGCATACCTTAGTGGATGCATTCAATGACATTATAAGTAAAAATAAAACTTGAGAGGTGTCAAGGGACACCCGGATGGAACGAAATTCCTTTCGATTAATTAGTGAAGGAATTGTAATAAAATTTTATTTTTTTTAAGATATAATAATATTTTTTTTATTATTAACAAATATAATGTTATATAAACTTAATCAGTAGGCTCAATTTTCGTAATAATTGGCTTGTGGTAACTGAAGTAGGAAACATATGTTTGGGATCATTATTATTATTTTTTTTTATTATTAAAAAAAAACCTGTATACACTCAACAAAAATAATCGTCGCGACACCACACTGTTCAATGCGAAATAGAAATGAAAATATCTGGCTTGCTTTCTATAAGAGAGAGAGAGAGACAGAGTGAGAGACAGACAGAGAAACATGCGACGCCGCACAGCTTACAATAGCTTACTATAGCAAAAAGTGTCGTTACAACTTTTCGTAAGAATTTTTTCCGTCTAGCCCCCTTTCACAACGCGCGATAAGGAACTTCGTTCCAATTGTTAATTTTAGCCGATTCAGTAACACACTACTGAACACAGCTGAATGCCATACTCTGTGGGGATGGGTCGACGCTCCCGCGCGAGAATAAACAATGTTTAGATTGCTCCATCGCCTTCACAGACCAGCTCCTCTGATATATCAGGTCGTCGTCGACCCGTCGAGATATGTAAGATCCAGTCCACTAAGAACAATTAAATACAACATTTGCCGATTGAGACATTCAACACTGAACATAGTTATCACGAACCACCCGTTTTTACCATAAATGTGAATATAATATCATTGTGTGCAGTAACATATTTTTTTGTAAACAAAGGAATATTGAAGACCCAATAAATGAGAAATAATGTGTGTTTAATAATAAAAATATCCATTTTATCGTTTCCATATAAAAAGTATCAAAGAATTTTGAGATTCTTGCTTGTAATACTATTTTCCTAAATAACTTTATTTAATCCTGACTATATCCATACTTAAAAAACGCATGTAATTATGCAGTATATTGTCAATATATTATGTATCTTATATACATAATCTTTAATTTTTAAAACTTGAAAGTAATAAGCATTCACAGTCCGGTCCTTCTTGTAAATGCTCGGTTTGCATCAAGTGGCCACCTCGCTCTCGGTCGCAGTTATCCTATGCTAAACTTTGTACTTCTTAACATATTTCCTGACCAACACGACAATAATTAGCACACTTATAAGAGTCGTAGCGTCAATAATAACCAAAAAGAATTTTTGAAATCGGAGCGATAGTTTCAAAAATCAGTTCAATCAAATAAGCAAATCCTCTCTTGCGTTTATTAGTATAGATATATAAAATGAGCAAGTAGTCCGGTGAAGCTGTAAAGACCTTCCCAGGTCAATAGCGTAGTCAGTTCGAGAAAAAAAAATGAACAATATCTATAAGCAAATAATAAATAACGACATTCTAACCGCAAACTTAAAAGGTCTTTGACCAGCGGACGGTTCATCGCACTTCGCAGACACGTTACTATGTAAAGGACTCGACACACCTCCATTAAAAACTATCTAAAACATATTTTATAGGTAGCGTTCGCATAGAGCGCCTGCGCGGATATAGTGATGTGACAGCAATGAGTTGGATATTTAATTGCAGATGATTATAACTCATTTTTAATTAGGTTTTTAACTCAATATGAAGGCTCTGCATAGCCAAATATGTTTCGTTACATTTCAAATTCAGATAAATTGAATTAGAGCAGTTCCTAATATTTTACGTTATTTTTTAAAAACTTCAAATTTTGCGCGTGTAAAATATAAGGATTATAAAAATATAAAAACTTTATGAAAGGCAAAATTTCGTTCTCGGTGGATAGTAAACGGAAATCTTAAAAAAAAATTGTGTCGTCACGGGACGCCTGGCAGATGTGAAATATCGAAATTGTTTTTATAAATTATATGCATAAAAGAACAGATTACGACAGGAATCAGCTATGGCATAATGAAACGATAAAGCACTACAAATTAGTTCCATATAATACTGACTATTTATTTTATTTCTTAAATATTCATTTTTATTAAATAAAATTCAAAAATTGAACTAGACGCGGTGTGTTTATCGGCATTTCTCAAAGAGCGCTAGGTCATCAGTGCGTGCCTCGTTACACTAGTTCAACGAGTGGCTGACAAAACAGTTTAATTCTAATGTTTATACAGATAAGGTTGCAAATGTTTTTGAGTATTTCGTTAAGAGTGGAAAGTTCGTGTTTCGCGTCGCCACACCAACAATCAAGTTTACCCTCCACTTATAGATGTTTCACATCAAAAACAGATATGTTATATGAACGATTTAAATTGAATTTAGATGATTTTTAAATATATGTTTTTTTTTATTGTAGCACGACAAAGTGACTGCACTATGCCTGATGTTAATACCTAACCGTATATTACAATACAAAAACATCGGCAACCACTGAGAAACAGATTATCCATCGCCGTTCGCCGCTGTCATGCCGGCCATAATGACAAAAGTCACCCGGTACTGGATATGCACAGGCTGATCCCGAAACGCGACGCGCAGAAGCAAGTCACTATGACGGGCTTTTTCGCCATATACATGGTAGTTGCGACCGAGTCGGGCTGAAACACCCTACCACCCCGCTCTCGCCATTGCCTCATTCGTTGATCAGCAGGGTGCACCACGTGCAGGTGAGGTTGGCTTGGGTGTCTCAAGTCTTAAGATGTTACTCGACACCCCTTACACCCAAAATGTACTCACATATACACGCTAAGTATATATATGTTACTTAGATAGATTTTCTTTGCGTACCCATTGACTTTTCAAAGCACTCCATATAAAGTGCTTCTTATGTTACACTGTTTCTTCGTCTATTAGTATCACGCAACGTAATATTATAATTGCTCTTAAAAAATTTAAACATGACTTTATTATCAAACTAAACATGTTGCACCATTTCACCACTGCCAAATGTATAAATTTTGTTTATGATCTTATTGTATGTAATTTCAATAGTTTTATGATAAAAATTTGGTTGTCTGTAAAGTCGGTTTACGGACGAGAATTTTACGTGATAACGTCATAATAAAGCTTTGATGAAAAATTGCATACTTTTATAAATTGAATTATTATATTTAATATTTATTATTATATTATAGATACGTCACAAGCTAACGCTTAAACCGATCGTGCAACTCTAATGCTTATTCCGCGCTCTCGCTTGGACGCTTGGCTCAGGCGGAACGTGACAATCAGTAATGCTTTTTCGTGCGTACAGCCGGACGTGATTCATAAAACGTTATCACGGCAAAAATAAATAAAAAAATTTATTTCTGATATGATCAGTATATTCATATTATTGTGTTTGCACATGACGTTATAATATACGTCAAATGATTTTATTTTTAATTATTACGTTCATTTTATTTCAAAGGTAATTATTGTTTAACTCCGGCGATCGAAATTCGACCACACAGTGTGATTTTAAGTTTAATACTATATAACAATTATAATAACAATAATAAAAGAGTGTGTGTGTACTTATGTACACGCGTTAGAAGTTATACTTCTTCGGCGTAATAAGATAAAAGTCTTTTAATTTTTTTTATCTTTCACCTTATTCTACGTTTGTAGAAAATACGACATTAACAATAGAAAAAAGGTATTTAATCCACTGAAAGTTTTATTATAAAGAAAAAATTTTGACTATAGCTAACTTCAGGGTGTCCGTGACGGTGTGCGCACACATCGTAATAACTTCAGGGTGTCGGTTTTTCGATAAAATTTACTGTCATCATTTTTCCCTAACTCGCTAAAAGAAGTATAACTTCAATATAACTACTGATGATTGGAGATAAATTGACAACATATTTGCTATAATTAGTCAAGAAAACAATACAAAATTCGCTACCACTATACCATATATTACTCGTTATGTATATTTATTTTCGCATTACATGACTGCCTTAGAAAAATAACGCATAGAAACCAAGTCAGCGCTTAAAATTTGAAGCAACTAAATTGGAGCCAGAAATAGCTCCCTACGCCCGCTCGCTCCGTAGTGTAGTGTAGAAAATAAATAATTATGACGGTTTGTGAAATTAAATGGTGTCACAAGACCCCTGAAAAACATAAGAAGTGAGTTAATATCACTTTTAACAGCTAAACTATTATCACACTGTAGTATTTCTACTATTAATCTTAATAAAAACAATCGTTTTATTCCATCTTTTGTAAACGCTCAGTGTTGCCAGATAAGGAAATTATTTCTCCATTTTAATTGGCTTTAATAATGCGATATTTTTTTTTTTTTTTTATAAAAGAAACATACTCAAATATGTGTTAAATAGGTACGTATACATTATGTAATTTACATACTTGAAAATGTGTTCGTTAAAAGTTGGCGTCTAAATAATCTGTATAACATATAAGGATTTAACTATAGAGTAGCTGTTTTATTTTATAGAAAAAACCATAGTAGAATAAATAAAAGAAGTAAGGGGTGTCGAATAACATCATAAGACTTGAGACACCTAAGCCAACCTCACCTGCACGTGGTGCACCCTGCTGAATAACGAACGAGGCAAAGGCGCAAGCGGGGTGGTAGGGTTTTACAGCCCGACTGGGTCGCAACCACCATGTATATGGCGAAAAAGCCCGTAATAGTGATTCGCTTCTACGGGTTGCTATTCGGGATCAGCCTGTGCATATCCAGCTTTTTATAGGCCGGCATGATAGTGGCGACCGGCGATGGACAGTGTGACAATCGGTGGTCGCTATTATTTTTGGATTGTACTATGCTTACCATCAGGCATAGTGCAGTCACTTTGCCGTGCTACAATAAAAAAATAAAATAACTACAACACCCGTAACTTAGTCGTTTCTTCGACTTTGAATACTTTGTTGTATGGTATGTTAAGTATAAAACATCTCTATTGTTTTCTTAAGGGTTGAGTTGAGGCTGAAGTGACGACTAGCAGATGGGGCTAAGTAAACAAAAACATTAAATGTAAAAAAGAGCACACGACAGTTTATACACAAATAATGCAGTTCATTTTCCACGGTGTTGGGCAAGCTACATTTTAGTGGCAACCCGATTTTATCGTGGTGTGCGTGTATACTCGTGTAATCGCTTGCATCCTAGTACAACTTTTTTCTTCACTTTTGTAGTCGCTTAAAGTACCGAACTATCTTTCTAAGCTTTATTATTCTAAGATGACTGCTAAATACAAATTTTAAATAAATATACAAATTGGAAACGTGTTTTTTTATTAAATTGTATATTTCGAACCAGAACTCAATGAGTCATCATTTCATCGGTCTAATAGCTGGACCACACATGTGAAAGACCCATTAACGAAAGAATTAATGATATCAAATGTTGCAATAATCATGCGTTTGGAATTAACTAGTTCAAACCGATTTAATTCAAACCAATCGATCTCCTTCGTATTGTAATTAAAGATCCGGTTTCAGTTCGCATTTTGCGGTTGTTTATTTGTATAGTTTATATTAATTTAAAATAATTACCAAGTGATTATATCGTATTGCTACGTAAATAGTTGTTGATTACAATTATTATCATAGTGAGATGTAACTTCGTTAAAGAGTTAAGCTCTGAGAAGCAACTTAACTGTCGCATCACTAAAAGTTAATTTGGTATTATGTCCTTTCAGAACGAATTGTTGAAAACTGTTCACGCGCTATTCATTTGTTTTTTGTATACAGTAGACAATAAATTATTGTACACAAAACAATAATTAAGTTATATATAACTAATCTTAAAAGCAAACCTATCTTCTGTATGTAAATAGTCATAGGCAAAACAGTTAACTATAGTCATTTTCCTCCTCGAATTCTTAACCGATTCTTTTCGGAATTCGTTTTTCTTTCCATTTTCTTCGAATTAGTTTTTTCCTTATGGTCAAATTTCGACGACTAGACAATAACTTCCTCATTGCGTACGTGTGATTCTTGAAATAATTAAATTGTTTAATAATTTAAATAAAGATTGTAAAATATTGACGGAATGGTTTTTTTTAACTGAACGGAATTTCATTCGATCAACAAAAGGTATACCTATAGTAACAAAATTAAATGTATACATTATTAAAAAATAATATTAAATAAGTAAATATTGTCAATATTTTCTATTTACATTAAATTTAAACATTATTTAATAAACTAAAATATTAAAATAAACAAGAGTCTTCGTATTCAAATGTCCCGAAAGTGCCATCTATCCTGAATTTATAAAACAACGTGGTTTCTCATTAGTTTCAAAGATGGCGTTGCTTTAACATAATTGTGAATAATATTTGGAGTTCAGCTAGCATTTACCAATTTAATCCGGAAATACGTAATTAAACCATGTGCCTATAGTATACATTTTAAACTCTTACATTGTAACAATATCTATATATAAATAATATTGATGTGTCCGTTGTTTGTTCATAAATCTGCGGAAATACCGAACCAATTTTAATTAGAATTTTACAACTAATTATACGGTTTTTCTTAGTGTTAATTAGATTTTATATCATTGCTCTTTTCTATAGGGACTAGGCAATAATTATTAACAAAACCATTACCAGGACAGGGAAATCGCGGGCACAAACTAGTATTAAATAAGATAAAGGAATAATTTCCCTGTATTTTTATTTCTATAAAAGATGATTTATATTACGGCAATTAATTGAGGAAATACCTTTCTTGACCAGATATTATTATGTATATGATTAGTGGTCTTTAAAACGTCAAATATGTAGTTACATTTCAAAATGAGCAACATCCAACTTTAAACTTTCGTATAACATGTTTAGTTTTTTTTTTACGATTCCAGTTTTATACACCGATAACGAAGTTTTGCCGTTCATAAGGCTTTAGTTATTTTTTCACATTTTAAATGTACAGCAATTAAAAAGTTTGAAAAATAACGTAAAATTTGCAACGGATATTGAATTGAATTCAGCTCATTTTAAAATGGAAGTCTCTGTAGTAAATAAAATTTGTTTAATACTAACCAATTGTATTTATTGGTTGTACAATAATGCACACGGCTTGAACTCGGATGAAGTTCAACGCTACGACGAATCAATGATTAAGGTTTTCATACATAACATCGATAGACGGAGGTCCAAATTCGGAGGTTTTATTGAAGAAAATATCGCGATAAATCAAAGCATGGTGATAGGGGGTTTTTGAATCCAACAGAGAGATATATATTGTAGAATACACAAATGTAAGAACTACTAAGTATACTGGTAATTTTCTTTGTTATTTCAATTTTGTTTTGGCCCGTACAAATAAATCACTTATCAGTCAAACTCGTGCAAAGATATCAATTATCATTCTAAACAAAAGCGTTCAAAGAGATCAGTATCAGTATATAATTAACGCAAAACAATACATCACGTTCGTATAAAAAACAAATAAACGGTCACATTCACATAATGGTTAGAATTTATAAATCCATTAGCTCTATAAACGGTCATCACTTCGCGATAATAATCGTCGGTACTGTATTATGAGGGTAATAACATAAATGGTAGGCGGTAGACGGTCACCGTCCGGCTTTTACACGTGCACATTTTAGGGTTGCTAGCTCACCGTCCCGATTAACCGAATACATACAATAATGACGAATATTCTGCTGAATAAATAATTAATTTTGTGTCTAGTGTTGTAGTCATTCATTGTTAATTATAATAAATATATTGTAACTCAAACTGTAACAATAAACTAATAATGAATATTATGACAAAGTATTTCTTGATAATTCGTCGTGTAATATGACCTAATTTGAAGGTTTCATTAATTACTCGATAGTTAGTCAGCGACTGGTACTTTCAGTATAAAAAATTACATTTATACACTGCGTTGCGTTGCCATAGGAAAATGTTTTTGTTACCAAACTTACAGACTTAAGTGTCGGCTTTGTAAATGGAACCTCATTCTTATATGCAGTCAACCCAAGAGAGACACAAGAACAAGTGTCACTTGAACTATAAAAAACGACAGTCAAGTATTAGTTCCCATTATGCAATTTTTAATTCTTATACACTTATTTAGTAATACTTTATCGAGTACCTTAGTAAGTACTTGATATTAATCTTAAATATATACCTCAAGCCGTTTTAGGAAAATGTATATTGACCGCGGACACACAGGCAGAAAAATGTAGAAATAAGCTAACTAACAATATTTTTTTTCCAACTAACTATGCTATTGACCTAGCAAGGTCTTAACAGCTTCACCGAACTACTAAATTTACCAGAGTTACGACTCAAATGGTGAGGTATGGCAATATAAATATCTTATTGAAAATCTGAACATAGTTTAACATAGCTGCACCATTGTAATGTATTTGTAGTGATTATTTAGCTAGTTATCACGATCAGTATGCTTTAACTGTTTTGCTTTTAGAGATATTTCCCTATTCATGGCGGAGATTAGTGATGGTGTGCAGAAATATTCCTAAATCTACCTTTAAAAAGGATACTTTTCCAAGTAATGCTATAATAATACAATTAATGTACCAAGACATCGAGAGGTAAATCAAAACTCTGCTTTTTTAAAGTTTAGACGACCTTTTCATTTGCAATTATATCAACACGCACCATTTCAGTTTCACTTGTAAATTCCAAGATCAAACGCATTTATTAAATTAGTTTTAACTCTTAGGCTCTGTTACTACTTGGCAAGACTCAAAATTCAAACTAAACTTAATAAAAGGGACGAGAAATGAAGCATATATACAAGGAAGTATAGACAAACCAAAAGGATAGCATAGGAAAAAGGATAGACAAATTGGAGGTATACCAGGATAGGCCTAAACATAATTTTAGCCTAAACGCTTAACAATATGTTCACATTCAAAGAATCATTATTTAACATCAGGTGGGAGTTTTTGGCGAGATTTCAATCTTTCATGTAGTGGATTTTATATTTTATTCATAATCTTGTGTTTCTTGTCTCTATATTGTGTAAAGTTGGTGATGTTTTATGTAATATGTTATTTTATTGTGCATAAGTGAAGTGAATGGAAAATAATACCACGGAGCATGAAATTCTGAGATGCCACAAAAACTCCCTGGAAGGTTCTAACAAGAAATCCACCATCTTGTTAGAATATTAATTCACACGACGCTTAATATTGAAATGATCGTACGGCGCTGGTAATATTATCGACTACGTGACAATGGCAGTAATAATCTGAAAAATTAAATGCCACAATAAAGTTAAATAAAAAATCAGGTGAGATTAGACCACAGTTTATGTTATCACTTATGAAAGAGCTAGAAACAGAATATATATAGTAACTATAAGTCATATAATGAAGACAATTATGTGGTAGCCCTAAGAATACAATACATTGCATAGATACAATGTTTTTAAAATATTCACTTCAGTAAACGTAACACGACTATTGTACTCTCGACCTCCAACTATCCTCGACCATCATGGTTTTCATACAAATAGCTATAAGATTTAATTGAAATAATATCCCCTGTACAATCCTATAATTTATATTTATTTAATAGGAATAGACATAATGGTCTTAAAATTTAAATAGCTAAAAGAAACTGAACAGCGAAAATCCTAAGATAATCGGCATTCGGGAGTTATTAAAAATAAATAAATACAAATAGAAGTAGCAGTTGTAACAATTTCTTTTTTCTCAAATTGACTACGCTATTGATCTGTTGTAACAAAAAAAAATGCCGTCCCCCAAAAGGCCTGCACCGCACCACCGTGTTATAACTCATTTAGCCCATTGTTTATGGTAGCCCTCCCTTCTTAGTAGATATAAAAACCTCCCTTTCTTATTATACAATAATAGATTCAATACATAAACACGTAAAAAAATACATCACGATAGCAAATTACTTCCAAAATAAATTTCAATGTTAGGTATTATTCTTTTCCAAAAATATTAAATTCGTTTTCTTAACACATATAAATTGATATCTATACTCTTGATATACCTTCAACAAATAATAATAATAGGTCTTATTGTTTGGATGGATAGTAGATTATTCGATTTTACGAACAAAGTTTAAAATAGCGCCATCTATTGAAAACTTTACTAACTTAATCACAGATATCAACAGTGAATTTGAACAGGAGATATTGGCGGCTGTCCGGTGAAGCCGTTAAGACCTTGCTAGGTCAATAGCGTAGTCAGTTCAAGAAAAAAAAGCGTACACCTGAGCGTATCGGGTGGGGGGAAAAAAGAAATATTGGCGGAAACTGACTATTATGTAACGTTTTTTTATGTACCTAAAAACTTACGTTACCGATTGTATTTTGTGTCATATTGGCAATGTTTGGTATAATGTAGTATAGTGCACGCTTATGCACACACTATAACCAGTATGCTTACACTGGTTTAGAAATAATAATGTAGAATATGAATTCTGCGAGAAAACTCCCCGAAGTATTTGAACCAGAAAGCCGCTACCAATTAGTGAGATCACGGCATTCCCGACACCTTTTTTGGTTAATAGTGATAATTACATTATTCTACAATAGTCACAACTGATTATCAATGTAGGGGAAAAGAGAAAAGACGAGGCAGTCATAAAAACAGCCGTAAGAAGTGAAAACTCAAAACAATTTAATAACTATGGTCTTTTTGAATTTTTGAACCATTTTTAGACTATGTCATAATTTATACATTGAAATTATTAATATTACTAATAATTTATAAATTTATACAGTTTATTAATAATCAAACTTCTAATATACCAGCTCAATACAGAATACCAATATAACATGTGCACGGGCCACAGAAAGCCTCGCTAGTCTGGTGCATGCGTATTACGTCACGAGCATCGAGGTCATCAATAACGCCCATAAGATTTTCCTTTACCAAAAATCGCTCAACACGGCTAAAGGAACTTAAATCCTTCTTCGAATGTACATAGCATTTTTCTTTTTTAATTTGCACTGACATTAAACGAGGATTTAATAAAAAATTGCAACGATAAAAACAACCATTCTATTGTTGTTACAGACTTCAATAGTAGTTTACCTATTGCATTGTATACTGAATACCTGCGTCACAAATGGTCACGCAATTGTGCTAAATAAAATTACTTTCATTAGAGATATTGCAATTCCTTATTATTAGTTCCACAGTGACAATGTATTAGCGGTACGACTAAGCAATTATGTTTATGATTTTTAACATCCAGATATTATACCCCATAGATAACTTTAATAAAACGGCTATAATGAATACCCGATCGTTTGCAGTTTTTGAATACGTACAGCAAGCAGCTTTACACAGTTTAGTTTGTTACACGATTAGTTTTGCATTTTAATTTTTAATTTTATACACAAGGCAATGGCATCTATATAATATTAGCATTGAATTATGCTCTTGTGTTATTTTAGTTGAGAGTCATGTGAAGTAGGTGCTATTTCGTTCACTCTTCTCGATTGTTCCATGTTTGCTTGTTCTTATGTTGCTATAACAGAGACCAACTACTAATAATATTGCGAATGTGAGTTTATTTGTGACGCTTTTACGCGTTAGATAATATTGGATAACGTTTAGCAAAAAAAAAACCTATTCCCAAGGAATAATTTAACCTTTTGCACTCAAGGTTTTTTTTAATTCGTATTACCAGCAACCGGTAACCGCGATAGTCTGTTCTTATTAAGAACACAACAATCCACGGGCCGCGACCCTTATTTGTCACCAACATTTGAAATGGTTCCGCTCCGGAGCCCTTTAGCGCAAAGGGTTAAACACAAATTAGCTCGAGGAAAGCCAGTTGTTAATAATCATAATGAGCTAACATGTGCTCGCGGCTTTGAATGTATTAATAGAGAATTTGAAAATAAAATGTTACTCAGTCATAATGTAATTTTCTGTACGTGACAGAATTAGCTACTTATTGACTATCGCCATTACAAACACACAAATAAACCTTTTCCCATTATTATAGTATTCTTAATATTTTGTCATACATTGCGTGATAATAATGCTTGTATTATTGATAGTTGCAAATAATGATACATTTAATTATACTATAAGGAAATTAGGTATGAACATTCGATTTTGCTATGATTTACAATCCTTAAGTTTATTGCTATACTAAGTGCCGGTCGATTAGTTTCGTTATTATAAAATCGCCTTCCGCGTTGAGAGATCTGTATTCTAACGTGTATCAACAAAAAACTGTGCAACCATTGATATTTACGACATGATAGACTACGGTATTAAAGAGTTCTAAATTGTAATAACATTTTTAAAGCTGCTAGAAGTGTAGTGTAGATAATTTCGTTAATTGTAAGCAGAGTTCAATCCAAAGGCAAAAGTAGATGGACAGTTCTTCGCTGATGGTTGATATAACTTCTGATTTGAAGCTTTCAAGTTGCTGGAGATGCAATGGTTAAGTGAATTCAAGCACCATGTTCAGCGGACTTAATGTGCAAAGGCTATCAAGAGTAGATCAATATGTGCATGATGTTAACGTCTGGAAAAGACATCCTCTATGCGCATCAACTAAAAACAAATGTATGCAATATGCACGTTGTGTAGAAATATATGACACTAGCCTCTGCCCGCGACTTCGTTCGTTTTTTTTTTCAAAATGGCTACGCTATTGACCCAGCAAGGTCTTAACAGCTTCACCGGACTACTGAACATTGAAAGAATTTTTTAAATCGGACCATTAGTTCCTAAGATTACCCCCTAAAACGTCACAACGTCACAAACTCAAAAAATTTACCTCTTTATAAGATGAATATAAATGAATAGATAAACGAGATCGAGTTTCTTGCAGGTTCTTCTCGATGACTGAATTGTTTCCGAATTAGTGTTAGCTTTGACGTTCCTAAACACCTTCTCAGGGTCTTAATTGAATACAGTATATTTTAATTTTGATCACATATTTTTTTAGTTGCGAATGTTATTTTTAGTATTATTATTGCTCTCTCGATTTCATTTTCATTTTTTTTCCTTACGTGCACGGTTTATGTGTTTTAATGTGTCTTGTTCTTTTTGCATTTAGAAATTAATATATTGTGCAAAATCAAATTTTCATATTAAACCTAGTTTGTAGACCAAAAATATACAACGTCGCTTAGTTATTGAATATACTATATATAATAAGAATAACATAACCCCACTATGGCGGCTGTTACCTAAGATCGCCTTGTCTTTCATTCGGGTTCTATTAATTTAACATAAATCATGTTAGTATTATTTTATTATTAATTTATTTTATATCTATGAGGGCTAACAAAGCAACTTCATTGTTATGGCTGCATTAAACCTTATTACCAATAAAGATATGTAATACATTTCGAGAACTTAAAACTAAATAACATAAATCTGTGAATAGCATCTTTAAATAAAAAAGACATTAACACTTCTTGTTATACAAAATACTACATACATATTATATCTATTCATTTGACTATAAGACAAAATGTAAATAAGAAAAACTACGAGGTACCGAAGTTTTATAGAATATCAACATATCAAGTTATAAGAACCTATTAACAATGTGTTTTAATTATTTATATATTTATTTATTTAACATGTAGAATCGACAACAGTAACATAAAATAAAAAACTAAAAAACATACATGCGAATACTTAAAAATTATTTATGTCACTATTTACAGTTGACTACAGCATTTATGAATAAAAGATACGATGCGGAAGACAATAAAAGTAAAAGACACACTTATGAAAAAAAAATTAGGAAGATAATAAAATAAAACAATTCGAAAATCTATAACTTAAAAATTAAGGAAAAAAGATCCTGCAGAAATTAATTAAATAAAAAACTAATTTTAGATCTGAAATTAGATAGGGAATTACTGAATAAGTCTATGGTGTGATCTTTTTTAACAAGGTCGTTATATTGTCGAGATAGTTTGGGAACGATAGAGAAATGACCTAAATAGGTTCTGTAGCTTTTGTGACCAAATAAAGAGACAGGAAATCTAGGTAGTCTGGAAGGCACATTAATATTAAATCGATTCAAAAGTTCTGAATTATCAATGTGGTTATTGAAAAGTTTGTATAAAAAGGTCATGTTCAGCATAATTCTTCTATTGTAGAAAGATTTCAGTTTAACTTCTTTCAGTCTATCATTATACGGAGCAAATTTTATAGAACTTGACAAACAAGCTATAGTAAAACGTCTTTGAATATTTTCGATACGGTCTATGTAAAGTTGATAATGAGGGTACCAGACAGTGCTACAATATTCAAGGTGGCTTCTTACAAGCATGCTCTATAGAAGTATCTTGATGGATTTGTTTCTAAAAAGCCTACTGTTTCTAAGAATGAAACCTAAAATTTTACGTGAAGATAAAATGTATTCCTCTGAGTTCAGTGAATAGTATAGCTAATTTCACACTCTGAAAGGTAATCGTTTATATGTATAATTATAAACATAGATGTTTAATGATCCGACGATAACGGTTGGTTGCAAAACGTGGTAACCTGCGATCCCATTCAATAAGGGTAAACGACAGTAAACTTGATTTCATAATATAAATAACCACTTTATATATCGTTGTTTGAAAAATTAATCAAAATAAATGATTTAATGACATCTACAATTGATGTCTCCACTCCCGTGGATTATAATTATTACTAAGTATTGTTTTAATAATTGTAAATGTGTTTACAGGTATAGTATATAGTAGATATACTTATATGTATGAAATTTAAAATAATTGAAATAAAATGAAATTTAGTTATCGATAGTTGGTAGTTGCATGACGTCTTAGTACACGTTCGCAATTTACAAAAAAAAAATGCAAGAAATTTTTTACAACAACATTTTTTTAATTTGAGAACTTTCACTGTACATTAGCGTTATATACAATGCCATGGTAACGTGGTAAGTTTCTATCGCAAACATTTTCAAAATTAATTTTGTGTTTCTATTCTAAAAGTTTATTCTACTTTAGTTTTGTTTCCAATTTTTGATTTGTAATCTATTACGTATTATAAAATTTAAGTGCATGAATGTAACGATAAAATAACAACTTTTTGGTGAATGGATATGGCTACAAATAAAATATAAAATCTTTTTTAAATCTTGCCAGTCTGCCTGTTTGTTTGTTCTGGGTAATCTCTGAAACGACTGGACATATTTTCATAGGACTTTCACCAGCAGATAACTGACCTTATAATAAGTAATTTAAACTATTTTATTTCGTTACCCAGGATATCGTCCGCAGTGCTATATCCAAAACGTTTGAACTGATTTTTACGGGGCTTTCACTGGTAGATTGCAGACCCCATAAGAAGTAATTTAGGTTTTTCTAGGATAGCTATTACTCGCGCCATCGTTCATAGTGGACTACCTGAAATGCTTGGACTAATTTTTACGGGACTTTCAATAGCAATTGACCTTATAAGAAGTAAGTTATGCTATTTTATTTTGTTACCCGCGATTTGCTACGCAGTGATATTTCCAAAATGGTTGGACTGATTTTCACGAGGCTTTCACTGGTAGATAACTCATCGTATAAGGAGTAAGTTAATTATTTTATCTTATTATCCCAGACTTCATCCGCAGTGCTATCTCCAAAAAGGTTGAGTCAATTTTCACGATAGTTTTACGGGGAGCTAACTAATGAGCTATTTTATTTTAAGCTAGCGGACTTGGTAGACTTCCCGCCCTGATAATGTAAAGAAAACTGTGACAAATTATACCTAAACCTTCCCCATGAATAATTGAAAACAGTATGAAATTCCGTTCTGTAGTTTATGAGTTTATCGCAAACAGACACACGTGTCAAAGGACTTAGTTCTACACTATCTAGTAATGAACTGTTACCCATGCATTCGTCCGTATGAAATTGATCAAAAATTTGTTGCTTACTGCTGACATGCACACGAGACGTGCACTGTTCTGGATATAGAAGAAAAAATATAATTGAAAGTCATAGGTTCGTATGTAATTTGAATTGTATTATTTTTTGGTCAATTTGG
Source organism: Antheraea mylitta (assembly GCA_014332785.1). Lineage (NCBI taxonomy): Eukaryota > Metazoa > Arthropoda > Insecta > Lepidoptera > Saturniidae > Antheraea > Antheraea mylitta. The sequence continues at coordinate 3,784,912 of JACEII010000028.1, read as the reverse complement.
CGGTCATTTCTTTTCTTTGATATACTTACGTCTACATAATTCAGTGATTATAGTAACGTATAATAATAACATAATTATTTCGACAATATGGGCATGTTATATCTATATAATAAAAAAATAACACATATTGTTCGATAATGTGTAGCTAAAACCAGTAATAGTTTCGGCGTGGCTCTACTACCTAGGAAATAATAACAAGAGGCACTATATCTGGTTTATATCCATGTTCACGATGAACGCGATCCAGTTGTGTATAAATGACCTACCGCCGTGATTATTGATTATACACCGGACTATCCCGGAATGTATCTATATAATTTGGCTTATGGTAGTCGCTATCCAGTTGGACTCGGTTAACATCGTAAGACAAGGACAGACTCTTTTTTTAAGGGCGGAAACCTTGAAAAGAGTCGCAGTGGGAGACAACTTCGTTAAAAAGTCAATGGTATGTGGCGGTGGGAGGTGTCTCTTTGACTGCTAACCTGGAGCAGGGAGGAAGGGGTTTTTTTATGGAGGAAGGGGATTGGGGACCTGGCCTTTCATTGCACTTGGTTCAGCAGAGGGATAGGCAGGTTTACCAGGCTATCATATTGACCTGGTGTTCGCACTGAGTCTTACCGTCGGGATATCACGGTTTTTTGTTTTTTATATCAAAGAAGGCAAACGAAAAGGCACCTGGTTTTAAGTGACCACCGTCGTTCATAGACACTAGTAACACCAGGGGAGTCGCAAATAGGTTGCCAGCCTGTGTTTAGGGCAATGCGGGAATGATGGAAGGGGAAGGGAAGGGTGGTATTTATCCGGGGCAGTCGCTGACTGAACGAAACGCAACAATGCAATCACTGTTAATTCACGTCGGTGTTTCTGTGTGTCGGGTGGTACTATCCCGGGCGAGCCGACCCATTCATGCTAAAACCAGTAATAGCTGCAGCGTGGCTCTAACACGCAGAAAATATTGGCCTTGCTGAACCAATGATATTCTAACTAAAGACACCTTGCCTACATGATATTTTGACAAAACAAACGGCATAGTAACGCACACATCGGGGTGTAAGGGGTGTCGAATAACATCTTAAGACTTGAGACACCCAATTCAACCTCACCTGCACGTGGTGCACCCTGCTGATCAACGAATGAGGCAATGGCGATAGCGGGGTGGTAGGGTTATACAGCCCGACTGGGTCGCAACCACCATGTACATGGCGAAAAAGCCCGTCATAGTGACTCGCTTTAGCGCGTCGCGTTTCGAGATCAGCCTGTGCATATCCAGTACCGGGTGACTTTAGTCATTATGGCCGGCATGACAGTGGCGACCGACGATGGATTATCGGTCTCGCGGTGGTCGCCACTGTTCTTGGATTGTACTATGCTTACCATCAGGCATAGTGCAGTCACTTTGTCGTGCTTCAATAATAAAAAAAACACATACGTAAGTAACTTAATTAAGAGGCTACATTGTCCTAGATAAACTGTAGAAGTAAGATTGCATATTCTCAATATCGGTGGTGAAAAAGAAATAGTTATATGGTTTTACGTTGCTTGGATAGGGGAGGATTGACGGGGCAGTCATCAAAAATAAGCTAACTAGCCAAATTTTAACAAGGCGCTGTCAAAGCGCCGATGACGCGTATCTATATAGTTAGAATATCATTATGCTGGAACATGTGACACATTATTAGCGGGGCAGAAAGTATCTTATGGGTTTTTAGTCAGTAAAAGTCTGGAACCCCACCGCTCCCGGGGCTATTGGTACGAAATGTAAGATTTCTTCCTACATTAAAAAAGGACAGACTTTTGTGATTTCAAATTAAGTATTACTAAGTATTACGTCTCAGAGAAATATAACAACAGTGTAAATCGAACAAAACCACGATTAACTTCTCGACGTTTCGCATAAAAATCTTAGAACCAGCAAAAAATGTACGTATCACAATAGTTCGTATTATAACGTTACAATTTGTTTATAGATGATGTTGCAAATAGTGAAATCGTTCAATTGCTCCGACGACGGTGAATAATAACGATTATTAGCAATAATACAGTATAATTGGAACGTTGGAAACTTATAAAGCGATACGAATAAGACCGACCGCGACACCTTACCCAATATCGGCAATAAATTACGTGGCTTGTAAAACACTGTTTTTACTTTTAGAGACCTTGTTATTCTATTCAAACTCTCATTGCCGTACTAATTACAAACAATGCAATTAACTTTTTCTTCCAAATACGTGTACCTAACTCACGTACAATGGTTTGGTAAGACATGGAACGTAGAAATATGAATACGAATCGAACGCAAATAAATGCATTTTTTTTAATGAAAATAGAGCTCGCACATTTGAGATAAAGCAAGCTATTTGAAGCAAGTTTGGTTTGTTAAAAACTTTTGATGAAGGAAATCATTGCGATGAAGCCATAGCATGAAGCTAGGGCCGGGTTAGATACCATCCTCGTATTGAAAAATTAGTACCATGCTCTTCTGCATACTTTTCTGAATTTAGCGTATTTACCAGCTCAGTCCATATCGTCATTTATGTGGTCAAACTAAAACGAAGATATTACAGAGAAACAATCATTTTTGGATAATTGTAATAACTATCCGTATCCAAATGCACAAAACTCTACACCGCTTATAAAGCAACCATGCAAATCCTACTTTCCTTTCAGAATAAGGATAACACGAGCCTCTTGTATAGCATTAATATATGTAAGCTAAAGTCTTCCGTACAGAATATTAAAAAACTGGCAATACCTAAAATTGGTACATTCAAACGTACAAACTAATCTGCTTTATATAACTACTAATAGAATTATAATATTTAGTCTCACAGAGCTCATTTCATTCTAAGGTAAGCATAGGAATTTACATTTTAAAATCTTGAAATAGAAATCATAATTCTTACTGAAAAATGAAAAAAAATGGAACCAGATATTCTCAATTCCATCCCAGGATTCCAGTAATTTGTCATAAATTAATCTCAATTATGGAATAAGATGTCAGATAACCAAAACAATTTCATCAACAAATATTACCGTAGGCCCGAGCGACAAAATAAAACGGTACAGTAAAAGTGAAGTTGCACATCAACTCATTTCAGTAGTATTTTAGGTTTAAATATTTATTTATATATACAGGCATCTAGAGACTTTTCCCATTATATTACTAATTCATTACATAGTATAAAACAAAGTCCTCTACCGCGTCTGTCTGTCTGTCTGTCTGTTTGCGATAAACTCAAGAACTACTGAACTGATTTTCTTACGATTTTCACTTTTGGATAAAGTGATTCATGAGGAAGGATTTAGTATACATAGTATAAAACAAAGTCCTCTACCGCGTCTGTCTGTCTGTCTGTCTGTTTGCGATAAACTCAAGAACTACTGAACTGATTTTCTTACGGTTTTCACTTTTGGATAAAGTGATTCGTGAGGAAGGTTTTAGTATATAATTTGTCCAAGGTTTTTTATATGGCGCATCGCATTCAAACACGCGCGTATTTATAAAAGCGCCATCTCATGGACGTAAAAGTAAACTATGCTACACTACATGGTATATGTCAATTTACGATAGTGAAACTAATGTGTAAAAATTAGAGTAATTATTATTCCGTTTGTATTCTTTACCTAAGCTTATAATACAATCAATGATTTTAAGTACAAGACGTTATATCATTAAATACAATTGATTGAAAACAAACTAATGGTATCATATTGATTTATACGTCAAATTTATTCCCACGATTCGAAGCGGTGTTGTAAGCGTACGGAAGCAATAAAATGCTGCTAGGACACAGTCCAACACGCCATAACTCTAATCTAATTGACTTCATATTTTTATAGTTTCCCCTTTGAAAATTCCAGTAATTTTCGTATACTACTACTATATAAGGAAAGAACGTATGTTATAAAACTTTTTATTTTAACTAAAACGAGGTATGTTGTATGTTTTCTGTTACAAAATTATTTACAAGGTCAGAATTTTCATAGCATTATGTATCTAGTTTATGAAAAAATATATACATTTGAATATCATTTCAGTATCGAAGGCGAGGAAAAAGACCCGAGGTGAATAATAGAAAAATAAAAATTGTGCGCAATACATACTAGTGTAATACATTGCGCGGTAGAACGAGCGTAACAAGCAAGTCAGACTTGCAGACACGCGATGTTTATTAATATTTGTTAGTGTTACAATAATAGACATAAATGAACTTTACAATTCTGAAAAAAAAAAATTAAACACATTTTTGTCCACGTTTTTTACGGTTCTGAAATACATTTGTGGTTCTTTCTGTACTGTACATGTACTTTTTCTAATGTAAATCTTATGTAATATTATGAATGTTTTTTTTTTACTGTAACGTTTTCACATCTTAATTACTCAACCCAGCATCAAGTAATTTGCATATACGCATCGTAAGAAGTACAAAGAAATCACATAGAGTACTTTTTATTGAGGGTACAGTTACTTGGGAACTGTCCCAAGGGAAAAAAAACAATATTTATTACAATAGAAATGAAGTGTCTGTGTGTAATATTAAAATATTTTTTCTACTGATTGGGTATGAATGTATACAAGTCTCTGATAACAAAAATGCAATTTTTAAAATTATTGTCGGTCTGTCTGTCTGTTTGTTCCGGGTAATCTCCGAAACGACTGGACCGATTTTGACGAGATTTTCACGGGCGAATAGTTGAAATTACAGCCGGTAACTTAGGCTACTCTAAATTAGTCTAGCTGTTAACCGCGGCTTCATCTATCGGTTAGACCAATTTTCAGGAGACTTTCATTGGTAGATAGCGAACCTTATAAAAGTGATTGAGGTTATTCTATTTTAATCTATTTTTACCCGCGACTTCATTTGCGTGAAATTTATCAAAATATCAAGATTTCAACTCATTCTTTATTTTTAATTAGATAAATAATTATCAACTTATTGTTTACAATCCGACATTATAATTATCAGTAACTTTGAAAATAGAAGAGGTCTTCCTAATAAGATCTTAGACCATAAACGTATTACGTAAAGAGTTCCATAACTCAATTTCTTGCGGGACAGACAAGCGTTTATTTTTTGTATAGTCACAAAATAATAATACAAAAATAATATATAAAATATAATGGCAATGTATATTAAATGTAATGTAAACGTAAATAATAATAATAATATTTTAAGCTATTGTTTTATTAGTTCCTTGTACAGTGTAAGTGAGCTCTAAGGAAAATATATGGTGGGTTACAATTTAAAATATGTTGCTGATGGTAAGCCTAATTAAACACGCTGTTAGTATATATATATCTAATGTATACATTACATGTTACTGTAAGTGATGAGCATTTCGTACTTACAAATTTTTAAAGAGTGTTCTATATTTGTACATAGTCTCATAATTTTATAATTATTTAATATGATTAAAAAAGCCCATGCGGAGCTGCGGGTACAGCTAGTTTATAATAATTTCTTGTGAAATAAGAGATTAGATTGGGGCAGAATTTTCACACTGTGCTGTACGATTCGTAAAGCGCCATTTTATAACTTTATTGGCACGGATTATGAGAAATCGCGTGCCGTATCAATTGAACATAATTTGATTCACGATGATGGCCCTACTAGGTCGCCATAATTACAGGACAATTCCAAGAATTGTCTATATCCTGTATCCTATAACGGTTAGGTTAGCATCCTCAAATTATAAAAAAAAATATATATTTAAATATATGTAACATGATAGTCCAGTTTAAAAATAAAACTAGTAGCTATTGCTGTGATATTGTAGTGAATGTTCTATTTTATTCAAAATATTGTGTTATTTAGCTCTATATCTTGGTGGTATTTTACGTAATATAGTTTGGTTGAAATGGGGAAATAATAACATGGAACATGGATTCTGACTTGCCACTAACACTCCCTGGAAAATTCTAAAAAGGCGACCACCATGTTTTTATTTCATTGAAATGATCGCAAGAAACTTGTAATATAAAAACAGGGAGTAAATAGAACTCGCGGTTGCGTCTAGTTTTCCCAAGGTTTGTCTTTTTATAGGGGTGACTTAATATATCCTGCATGGTTAAGTTACTTTTATAGGCCTTTAACTCAAAATGCGTATCTTACTATTGTTTTCAATTTATCGGCTCCGTGCTGCCAAAAAAGTTTCCATACGATATTACCTCAGTTTTATTTACTCTCTATTGTCATTGCATATTAATTGCTTTATTTCACACTAGCCTCTGCCGGCGACTTCGTTCGCGTGGAATAGAAACCCCGATTTTTAAACATTCTTCATTGATGCTCCTCTCCTATTGGTCTTAGCGTGATGATATATACTCTCCATTCTCGATAAATTAGCTATTAACATTAAAATAATTTTTCAAATCGGTAGTTAATGAGATTACCCCGTACAACGCCTCAACGCCGCAACGTCACAACCTCACAAACTCACAAGCTCACAAAATTTACCTCTTTATGATATTAATATGTATGATTATTAATAACCTGAATTGCTCTTATACCAAGCTGTGTCTTTAAACTGGAATATTATGGTATTTAGGCGACATAATGAAACAGTTGACGTTGAGAAAAAGGTATAATATTCTTATTATTCGTTTAAGGATACATGCAAATGAAATAGCAACAAAAGTACTTTATTTGATATAGGCCCTGAGATGGCGTTTATGAATGATGAAGCTGCCACCGAATCGGAAAAACGATTAAGCACATTAGTTCAAAACGGTTGCACTTATTTTGTTAATTCCTTTTGGTTGTGTTTATAACTAACTAGCCTCTGCTCGCGACTTCGCCCGATTGGAATAGTTACTCGGGGCTAACGTTAACACGCAGCGGATGCTCTCAAGAGGAAAAAAACCCCAATGTTGAAACATTCATCATTAGTGCTCCGTTCCTGTTAGTCTTAGCGTGGTGATATATCCTATAATCTTCCTCGATAAATGAGCTATGTAACATTGAAAGTTTTTTTCACATCGGACCAGTAGTTCTTGAGATTACCCCCTACAACGTCACAAACTCACAAACTTTACCTCTTTATAACGTTAGTATAGATTGTGAGGACAATGTATGTAAAAAAGTCGAGGTAATCATAAGGACTAACGACAGAAGTGAAAACTTAAAACAATGAAATAAATGTGTTTTCTTTTGAATCTTCATACTAATCATAGTGTGAATGCCAATATTTAAATTTCAGAATTTATTTATTGAAATAATTTACATTAGTGTGGTTTTCATATCTACTCGTACTCGGAACAATAATTATATACATTTTTATAAAGTCTGTTAATCAATGAAACGTATGATGAGCAGCAAAATATCAAAATTACATATACACAGGCCCCTATACTACTAGTCGCTAGTCTGACGCAAGCCGCGCAAACGCAATGCGGGCGGTCATGCTGACGTAGCATGTCATGACGCGAAATTACAAATTTATCTCCTGGCAAAAATACCGCTCAATGCGCTTAAAGAGGTTTTCAATTAACAAATTAGCTAATCTAGATAGAAACTTAAAATAATTAAACCAGAGCCATAAGAATGAAGTCGCATACGCTAACTAATTAACTAAACATCCATTACGAAACGTTAAAGGGACATGTACGAATACAATGTAGCTTGAACTGTGGGTCAGAACATTATTATTCTCATCTCGCTTAAAGCAACATACGTCTTCAATTCACGTGATTATGTATGTTAAATAGTATAGTAATCCATAGGGATTCATTTTAAAAGAATTCGCTTTGAAAACCGCACCAAGTTTATGTAAATTATTTATGTGAATACGTTTATTAACGCTAACAATTGAAATGAAGTCGTTTGTTTACAATTTTATTGATTGCGTATTGACAATGAGCGAGTGAATATTTTGCAATTTTATTCGTGTTTCAATTGTATTTTATCAGATCTTTTTGATATTTTTTTTTTTATATTGGATACTAGTCTACCGGCTGCGACTCGTTCGAGAATATTATTAAATTCGCACGATTATTGAATGTGAATTGATTGAAATGAAAACTTGTTTAGGCGCGTTGAGTGGTATTTTTTTAGCAGGAGATAAACTTACGATTTCGCGTCATAATATGCCAAATAAAGTTAAAAAACATTGAACTAGCGATGCCGTACTATACTGTACTGTGTATTTACTGTGTACATCTAATATTTATTTTTTGTACTGAGACTTTGGAAACCATCATATGTTTCTTTAATTCATAAACTGTATAGAAATGTATATAATTATTGTTCCTTGTAGTCCGGTGAAGCTGTTAAGACCCTGATGGGTCAATAGCGTAGACATTTCGAAAAAAAAAATTATTGTTCCGAGCTATACAAAATTATGAAATTTAAATAATTCAGAATATGATTATTTTCAAAATTCAAAAGATAACACATTTATACCTTTGTTTTAAGTTTTCACTTGTGTCAGCAATCCTTATTTTACCTCCATTTTTTTCTCGTTATTTTAACGATGCTTAGTACATCTTTGGTAACTAAGCCAGTCTCATATGGTAACTCAGTTGGGTATATGTACCATTAGACTTGATTCTTACGTTTAGAGATTTAGTAGATCTAGCCAGATACAAGATTTCCTAATATAAGATTTAACTCTCCAGAGTCTTTTCAAGACTCTAAGAGCATTTTTGGAATAATTTTTTGCAACATTCCCACGAGAAATGTGACCAAAATATCAGATGATTAGCAGCACAACACAAAGACAATTATCGCTCAAAAAAGTATATTTATTGGCAGCAGTTTCTCCACACTTCCTTAAAATGTCAATAGATTAGTTTTATGTTATCAAATCGCGAACAAGCATGCAGCTCACCTAGTGCTAAATAGTGGCTAAGTCACTGATTATCATTTGTCTCTGTTCATTGCAGCCTATAGGTATGTGTACTTGATCTTAAAAGGACTGGATCCTAAAAGCTAGTTATAATAGGATGCAAAAATTGAGTGATACCACATTGTGTGATGGTATATCTTGTTAAACAAGAACATTGCTGCTTTGCAGTAAGAAATGATATAATAGTGGCGTTTCCGTTGTTGAAACTTCTAAAGACAATCTCATTTTTAAACTCTAGAGTTTCAAATTAATCAAAAGTAGTGGAGAGACCACAACATGTTATATAAAGTAAATTTTCAAAAAAAAGTATTAACCGACTCCAATATTGATCAGAGGCATAAAAATAAGGCACTAAAAACCGGAAAATAAATAGTTTATCAAATTAACCAAATTTAATGAAACATATGAATATGTGTGCTACCAAGAGATGCATTGGAAGTCGGTGCCTTTGTACCTAGATGTAGATGATATGATTTTCGGTTGGCACCGACTTCCAATGCATCTCTTGGTAGCACACATATTCATATGTTTCATTAAATTTGGTTAATTTGATAAACTATTTATTTTCCGGTTTTTAGTGCCTTATTTTTATGCCTCTGATCAATATTGAAGTCGGTTAATACTTTTTTTTGAAAATTTACTTTATTTTTCCATTTTTAGTGTACATAAATTTTTTTTTTCTAAAACATGCGGGTCACCTGATGGTAAGTGATCACCGTCGCCCATGGATACCTGCAACACGAGAGGAATCACAGATGCGTTGCCGGCCCTTAAGAAAGGAGTAGGCTTGTTTCTTGAAAGTTGTGTTACTTTGTCACAGATCCCATAATCAGAACCTAACCAAACTCTCATCAAACTACCCTTGAAGAACATCCTTTACAATAAAAAAGGAATCATCGAAATCGGTTGGCATGATATTGAGTTATTCGTCTATTTGTCGTATACACACCAAATGCAAATTTAACACTTATACGGTTTTGCACTGGATGCCGTTGACAGAACTGGACCAAAAAAAATGGGACCACACGGGAAGCACTAGCTTTCAAATAAAAAAAGAATCATCAAAATCGGTTCAGCCAGTCCAAAGTTATGAGGTAACAAACATAAAAAAAAAAAAAAAAACATACAGACGAATTGATAACCTCCTTTTTTGAAGTCGGTTGAAAACTAAATCCTCTGCCACGTATGTCTGTCTGTCTATTTGTTTAATAGTTTAACTTTAACACTAACTATTTCCGGCGTATGTGAGTTTGTTTGATTGTTTGTTACACGATACTATGATATTGTCGGAAGTGTAGAAAAGAGCTAAGGTAGACATTTTATCCAGAGAAAAATTATCGCTTCCTTCGTATAGAAAAATATATTTTACTACATAAAAACGATGAAGTTAATAAGAGTTCTTTATTACATAGCCCAGAATGCTCGAGTTACCAATTATTAGCTACGTCATGTCTAATAGTTTATTAATTGGATCCCGTGAGTTACGCGAACGGTAACAGGAATTGTTATATTATGCTTCATAAGCATTTTCGTATAAACGTGTTGTTATCGCTCGCCTTACGACCTATGGAAATGATAGTGTATTGTATGGTATAATAAGTAAATATTAATAATGATAAATTATCTTAACTCTGCCCTCCCAATATGTTCGTGACAATCTAATGTACGTTCGCAAAAACTTAGATATGCTAGATTTAGTGAAAGACCAACGTAATTTAAATACTAGAAATAGTAACTAATAGCTTATTCCATGTTTCACGGTCACTAAGACCTGTAACAATTTTTAGGTAATAGTTTTAGATTTTATAACAGTCCCAAAGTAAATTAACGATTTGCCGGACGGTGAGTTCAAGCACCATGTCAAGCGGGTTTTATGGTCTGAATGTTATTATAGGGGAACGTACCCAACAGTTCGGTGAAGCTGTGAAGATCAGTCCAGGTAAATAGCGATTTCATTTCGAAAAAAAAAGGGGACGTACCCAAATCACGTAATCAATATTTGCCTATTTTTAATCCTCTCCTTCCCCCTCTAATTTTCATGTAGTAATTTATAAATACGATTTTTAATAATTTTTTGCGAACAGAAAGTTAAAGAGATATATATATATATATTTGGCTAATATTTGTCTTTATGTATGCAATGTTTTCGGCGTGATACCAAAAGTTCGTGAAAATAGTATACGTCATTGTTGCTACCTGTGAGTTTTAAAAGCGATAAACGCTGCGCGACATACCTGAATATAGCTAAAAAAATACAGTAAAATAATTTACAGGATACTGACTACGTGATGAAAACCTAACCACCTCCCTCCTCCCTGTAAACAAGCCCGGTACTTTGAAGACCCCCGCTCCCCCACCGCCCTGCACGGGTCCCGTGGTTGGGTTAAGTTTCCCAGTGTGGATCAATATTTTAACGATAGTGACGTCTAGATGATGCATCCCTCTCAGTGCATCCACCAATGAATGTAACTCTCTATTTTTGTTAAAATATGTATAATTAATACTATAGATAAAACAGATCGAGTTACTTACTGGTTCTTCTCGATGACTGGGTTGTTTTCTGCCTCTTATTAAGACCTAAATTGAATAAAGTAATTTTGATTTGAGTAAGAAGTGTTGAATACTTAAATTCAAATCCAAAGTTGGGTTTTTTTTTATACTACGTCGGTACCAAACGGGCCGCCTGGTATAAAGCGGTCACCGCAGCCTATGGACGCTTGTAACATCAGAAGTGTCACATGCGCGTTGCTGACCCCTAAATAACCTATTAATTTTCCCCTTGAAGTACTGCATACTGTAGTCCCCAGGAAACACTTCAGCAGGAAGCTCATTCCACGGTCGGGTCGTTCGTGGAAGGAAACCTCTTTGGAACCGGACCGTCCGAGACCATTTCGGTTCCAATGTGTGAGGAATATTTACAACAAACGACAAACACATAGTCCTAGGCTCGATCCCTCGGTAGGGAGCTCTTGAGTGCGTTGCGTGCGCGATACGGTGACACAAAATATACATCACTGCTATAACACTACACGATCACCCCCACACACGTGCATGCCTACATGCTTACACATGAAAGTCGAAGGGTTTACTTTTTTCCCTTATCGAACTGAAAAAACTCCCAATTTTCCGATAATAAATATATGGAGGAGTTGTTGAGGCGTATACGCTTGGTACACATATACGTTTCAACAACTCATACATATCTGAATAGTTAGCTAGGTTACCTAAAATAGGTCGCGATTTTGCATGCAACAGGCAACAGCCAAGCCGAGGTGTGCCGTGCACCCTTGAGCTGGTTGCCAAAATAAAATCGGCTAACTGCCTTAAGCGTTTACGTTAGTAGTCCGGTGAAGCTGTTAAGACCTGCTAGGTCAATAGCGTAGTCAGTTCGAGAAAAAAAAAACATACAGAGTACAATCCATAAATAGATACATTATAATATAGATATAAAGCTATGAAGTCGACTGCCTATTGTTATCATCGTACAAATGACAATAAAAAGAAATTTAAACACATTAAATTGCTCGCAGATGTTTTATAGTGCGTTACTCACGGTCAGTGCCAAATTGGTACAAGTGATCCTCTCTTTAGATACGTAACTTTACGCTGTTATGTATAATTATAAAATTTTTACGTAATTAATTTTAGAATTTTATAATATTTGATGTACTTCTCATAAACATTACGCTGCACGGGTCGGACCGTACGAAATGTAGGCAACGAATCCGACATTTTTGGAGCGAAGATGCTTACTAAAGCTACTTGCATTAGAAGTTGACTGATAGAAATCGTCACGTAAGGAAATACCGTTATGGTCGTTTCATGCGATATTTTATGTGCGGTATCACATGTTTCTTTTTAAATAGATATGGAGACTTAATGTCACGTATGGTTACATAATTCCAAATTAAACATAACTGATATTACATAACTATATACATATTTAACATCACGAATAGGTATGTATGCTGATAGCAGCTGATAGATGCAGCTAAATAGGTATGCTGATTAAACAAAAATTAGGTGTACGCGAAGTCAAAACATGTGAACTATCCGATCAATAATATTATAACTATGATTAGTTATAATATCATTGTATCAGAACGAAACCTCACTCATGTTGCCCCACGAGATCTGTGAAAATGTACTATTCTTCTTGTCGGAGATAATATTAGGAGGATTAACAAAGTCCATCGAATAAATAATCGAATAAATAAAAAAAATACATCGGCAAATTTTACAAAATTATCGATATCTAATTACTTAATTCTGAATAACGAGTTACACGAACTGCGATGCTCCTTAATTGCATTTTCTGTGAATTATTGTTTTTATTTCAGAGGCATTTCGTACTAATATCTAAGGCATTTTGCAAAACTGGACGAAAATATTTTAGTTATAGCGGGTAAATTACAAAAACTCTTTTTGCGACTACCCATATCCCTGCTATTAAATGAGAATAAATGAACTCTATAAGCTCTAGTATATATTTTTAAAGCAGTGATAGGAAAACTATTAAAATAAACTAAAGTCACTTGGAGGTGGTATAATACTTTTTCCTTGCGTGAAGTTTTCTATCAGTTGACTGCCACGGAAAATCGTGTTAAGAAACTACGTTCTAAAGATTAGAATATTTAAAAATCTATTTAGACTACTATTCGCCCGATGTCCACATTAGAGTCATTACCTTAACTTTAAAATAGTGCTTACGCTGGTTGTAACTGAGATGAAAAAGGTTTAATAATTCAGCGGAATGCTTTCCTGGTGATCGCTAAAAATGTTGTCACGGTCGTAGGAGGCCTCCTCTTCATTCACTAACACTTCGATTTGCACCTTTAACTTTTACTCTCCAATTGCATTTATTAACGTTTATAATATAATTAATTATTAATATTCTATCACAGAGATGTGCGCCGTAGTCATTATGCATTCGGACTGACTTAAGCACCGGTGAGGGAGTCCGGGGAGGAAATATGGCACTTGATGGATTCAAAGAGGGACGGATAATACCGTTGTGCATTGCAATGTCTCTTGAACATTTTAGCCTAAACAAATAGGCTTAAAAGGGTGGCAAAGAACCAGGGATTTGCTCCGTTGTCACACGCGTTCGAGGTCGTCCTAGAGTGCCGCTAACTCCGACCTGCGCGACAATGCGCCCCTCCAGCGCATCCTCGTCGGCTCCGTCGGCAACGTCGAGCCGACGATCCAAAGGCCCTTCTCAGGGCCAACCCGGACCTCGCCGACGCTCGACCGACGACCCCCGCAACCCTCCACGGACCCCGCACATCCAGTGTGCCATCGCGATCCCCGCCCCGCGACCCTCGGGTGCGGCCGCCCGTCGAGACTCTTACTCCGCTAGGGGTGTTCGAGGGTGATCTTATCACCCTCGCTCGGTTCATTGGGACCGATGACCTTTCGGAGGGGATGGTTCGATGGATGGCCTTGTACCTAAGGGTTCAAGAAGTGGAAATCGAAAACAAGAAGCCTCTGCCCGAAGACATCATTGCCCTGCAGGTCGCAATCAGCGGGCGCATGCAACCCCCTGAGATCCCGAAACCGTGGCTCTCGTCGAGTCCCATTGGAAGAGCGCTACCTCGCAAGCGCACCTCCCCGGACTCCGAGGGCCACAAGAAGCTGAAACCCAATACGCCTGAAGCTCAAGACCCAACCACTGCAGCCGCCGTTACGTTACAATGGCAAACACTTCCGACGCCTACGCCGGCAACGCCCTCGGTTACTCCGAGCGCGCCTGCACCCGCGCCGGTGCCGCAAAGAGTTGCTACGAGCGAGCAACCCTCTTACGCGGCGATTACAGCGCCACCAAGAACTACGCCGCCTCCGAAGACAACCTGCCTACGGTACCCTAAAACGGCTATACCTTGCGACGGTGCTGCCGCCACAACAGAAGCCAGTCGACCACAACCCGAGCCGATTACGACGACGGGTCCGAGATACCCGCCGATAGTTGTTGAGAAGATGGACAACTGGGTGCTGGGCGGCTCATTTTAAACAGCTAACGGCTACACTTGGACATCCACCAAACGCGCGCGCCTACGGACAAGGGATCCGATTCATCCCGGCAAACGGCGATGAATATCGAGTCATCCAGGACTACCTTGATAAACAGGAGGGGGTGCATTGGTTCTCATACAATTAAAGAAGCCTCCAGCGAAGCCGGACTCTCAGAAGCCGATGCAGAAAAGAATTGCCTGGCGTTCCTGAGGAAGATGCTCACCTCCGGTGACTAGGAACGTCAGGCAGCAGCCCGGCCACGAAGGTCCGCCAAATCACCGCCCACTCACAACTGGCGCGGACACCCGATCGCTTCGACCAAGAAGCGGTGCGAAGAGTGACGCGTCGCCGTGACTCCAGCTCTTCGAGCGCAACAATAAGCGACCCGTTTTCACGGGCCGCGGTTGACACCAATGCAGGAGGCAATACGCCTCTAACAGTTCCCTCGCCTGGCAACAACCAGGATAGGCAGAGAAGGCCCCGCGGCGCAAAGAACCAAGTCATTGGTAAGTTTTTACATCACGTCCTAAAACTTAACGCATAACGCGGAACAATCATTAAATTGATGACACACAAAATTGTTTTCCTTCATGGGCACGCAATAAATTTAGGTCTCCAAGGTCGAATAACTTGTCAGTATGATATCCAAGGTTTTTGATAATAAAAGGTAACAAGTATTTAACGGTTCCATTTGGTCGTGAGTTTGTGGTAATAAAATCATAGATATGGTGGTTTATGTGTCGATAACATTATGCAAACTTTTTAAGAAAAGATTTTAAAACTTGTAAATACAAGTGAAATAGATATGTTTTTAAATAACTGTCTGGTATAAAAATATGTCAAAAAGATTATAAAATTCTACGAATATCAATAAAATTACCTTATTTCGGGGCTGTTTTGAAATAAAGATGTAAGCTTCATTCGTGTATAAATGTGCCAGATATGATTGACGACAGATAATAAGAGTGGAAGAAATAAGCCCGCATAATTTGATTCAGTGAATCAGTTTACTAAATAATGATATTGGAGTAATTATAAATTACTCACAACTTGTACGGTACAGCAAAAAAAAAATTACTTAAAAGGCACAAAATACATTATGAAGAACAAAAGTTCGTACTTCCTGCATATACAATTTGGAATATGAAATTGTGAAGATGTACTACGAGAATAAGTTATTAGCAGCTAATTGGATGTCTACTAAATTTTACAAGACCCACAGATCCGATTCTTTTATCGATTTATTTTCATACATAGACGAAAAGAACTTAGATTGCTTGAGCCTTTAAATGTTTGTGTTAATTATTTTTACTTGACTCTTCGTCACGTGACTAGCTAGTGGCAAGAAAATTATGATATATTGGGTATTGCTCTTCTTTGCGGTAGAAATAGTTAAGGAAGTGAGTTGATTTACCTACTCACTCCCCACCGAACGAGACCTCAAGGTCGTAATACGCGGCCTCCTAGAGGAAACCAACCCAGACGAGATAGTCGACGCTCTCCGGGAAAAAGGACTGCACCCGGACCACCTCCAGGAAATAAAAAAGAGGAGAGGAAGACAGTGGAGCATCTTCTTATGCTCTCTAAAAAGAACGTTAAACCTTACTTCGAAAATCTATGGAATAACCGAACTCGCCTTCATGGATGTGAAGATTGAAGGATGGCGTAGGAAGAAGGGCCCGGTACAATGCCACCGGTGCCAGCAGTTCCGGCACTCTTCCTACAACTACCACCGCTCAGTCGCATACGTGCGATGCGATGGACCTCACTTCGCGCATCAACACAGGCGCCCACTAGACCAGCGGCCAACCTGTATCGATTGCGGGGGAGTCATCCCTCCAATAAGGCGGTTTTATGTCCCGTCTACAGGAGAGAGTTCAGGAATCGGAGAGCAGGCACCTCCGCCCGGTCAGGTGATGCCGGAAGTACGAAGGTGCATGCTCCAGAGCATGTGAGCGTCGAGGAGTCGGTAGCTGATGGTCCTTGCCAACAACCCTCTAACGCAAAGACTCCATCAAAGAAGAAAAGCAAGAAGACCACGCGTTCAAAAGGACGCTAACAATAAAACGCCCTAATTGAAGATACTGGTGGCAGTTTAAACAAGAAATCCTCGCATTGCCAGCCCTAAAGTCTTCTGATGACCACCGCAAGGAGGCGTCACCATTTCACTAAATTAAATGCACTCAATAGTGTATCCCAAGGATCTGTCCGTCTTCACGGACAGCGAAGGACAAGCTACTGAATATGCCTTCAACAGTTCCCTCGTCCCCGCGTAAGTGGGGACTGAAAAGACTCCGACTGGACCGTAAATCTGATATTGTAGTGAATTGTAACAACTCAAAAATATAAGTTAGGCCTTCCGACCTTTTTGAGATCGAAAGATTGAAGATATTTAACATTGGAAAGGCTGCAAAGACTGCAGTAATAATTCTTAATGGAAATGAAATAGTCATATACAATTTCTTTTTTGTAAGAGAATAAAGTTGACATATAGAGCACCGGGTCATGAATACTGCTGATAAGTAATTTAATTTACAGATTGTTGTAGTCCGGTGAAGCTGTTAAGACCTTGCTATGACAATAGCGTAATCAGTTCGAGAAAAAAAAATACAGATTGTTTCCTTAAAAATTAAATGTAATCAAAATCGAGCAATACTACATTTAAATGTTTGTCTATGATATACCATTTCTTGAGTAAACACATCACATGTTTTTGTTTAACTAAGCTAAAGCACAAATTAGATTTAAGATTTAAATGCAAACATAGGTAATTTAATATCTTAATGTTCTGGTTAAATGCTTCAGTTTAGATAATTTCAAGTCTGGAAATACCTAGTCAAATCTATACTATAATAAAACTGTAACAAGTCGAAATCTGTACATTAAATATTTTTTGAAAATTTTAATCAGGGTAGACTATGTTATCGATATAGAAGCCAAAAATAATCTTTTTACAATTTTTGTCTGTCTGTCTGTCTGTCTGTCCCTATGCACACGCATCACTCTGAAAGTACTGAACCAATCTTGATGAAACTTGACATAGTGATAACTAATATTACGAGATTACATCAAATATACTTTTTGTCTCATAAAACGCAAAGGGTTTTCCAGGATAAAGGATTAAAGTCTAGAATATAAACCCAAATTACTCTGAAAGTACTGAACCAATTTTAACGAAATTTGACACGGTGATAACTAATATTAGAAGACTACATCCAGGATACTCTTTGTCCCATAAAACGCAATGAGTTCTCCAGAATAACGAAAAACAAAAATTTGCAGTTAACGTAACTAGACTTTTTTGCGACACCTTAGTACAAGAGCCGGCAACGTTAAAAGAACAAGAATTTTAGAATACCTGGTTCTTTAATACATCAATATTTTTTTTTTTTTATATCATAAGAGGCAAACGAACAGGTAGGTCACGTGATGTTTAGTGACCACCACCGTCTATAGACACTAGCAACACCAGGGGATTTGTAAGTGCGTTTCCAACCTGTATATGGGGGAGTGTAAGGGAACCTCCGGCACTCTCACTGACCGAACGAAACATTACAATGCAAGCACTGTTATTTGACGTCGGTTATCTGTAAGTATTCTGGCAGTATTAGCCCGAACGAGCCGACCCATTCATGCTGAAACCAGTAATAGCTTCAGCGTGGCTCTACCACCTACAGAAATTATCAATATATCAATAGACAGAATTTAGGACACTTGGTAGCGGGTTAACGTTGTATTTTTAATAGGCATTTTGATTTATGATTAATCAATAATAAGTTTAGGAACATTTTTTTCAGTAACTTTTAAACGCAATTAAACATTCAGACACATTTTTTATAAACAATCATATATATACCCGCTGATATATTTTATAAATAAAAAAAAGAATGTGGTGTCGTGGGACACCAGGTAGGAACGAAGTTCTTTCGGCTAATGTAGAATCGACACTATTTGGAAAAAAAAATCGTGCTCAATTTTATGTAATTGTAATTCAAATTATCAATTAAAATAACAAAATATGTCTCTTTATTTTTGTATGACAACATAAAATTACATAGAAATAGAAATAATTACAAAAAAGGAGAAAGAGAAAGATATTATACACTACTCGCTTATGTATACGACTGTCGCGCCTGCGCACGTCTCATTTAACTGTTTTATTCCACGCACTTTTCGTTACAGTTTTACTATCACATTTTTTTCAGTTCGGTCGCGCAGCAAAATCTCTACCTCCTCCAAGCCTGCCGTAAGAAACTTCGTTCCAATAATAAATTTCAAATCAATTATTTTTTTTTCATAGCAAAGAACCAATTTCATTTTATTAAACATTATTGACCACCATATACAACGATAAACGTAAACGTATGACTTGGGATTGACGCCATCTCAAATATATGCGTCGTCGACCATCAGGCTATACAAAGCCGAAATACCTTGGGCCGGCGAGGTGAAATATCTTGGTGTTACTTTAGATAAACACTTAAATTTCGATTCACACACAGAAAGAGTGCGAAACAAAGCCGTATGGTCTTAGGTCGTTTCTATCATTTGCTTTGTCATAAGAGTAAAATATCCCCCAGACAAACTCACTTTATACAAAACTTGCATCCGTCCGATTATGACGTACAGTTGTTCGGTCTTTGCACATGCGCAAAATCGTATTCAAAAGTTGCAGGTTCTCCAGAACTGAGCCCTACGTAAAATCACCGGTGCCCCATGGTACGTCCGGAATAAGGATCTCCACAGGACCTGGAGATGCTTTCTGTCTGAGCGTATATAAAATCACTTACAGGTAGTTATTTCGAAAAAGCCGCGAATCATCCCAGCCCGTTAGTGGTATCCGCCGCGAACGATGAACCCGTACCCAACGCTGCGCAGTATAGAAGACGACCGCGACACATTTTTACCGACCCTCCTGATTCAATCACGTCAGCGAACGATCAGTACCAGCCTGTCTCTTCAAACAGAGCGTGTTCTCACCCACGCCCGCATAACCGCAGATCACGCCGCCGTGGTCTGGGACTAAATTTCGCTCCCGTACACCAAATTAGGCCCTTCTCGGCAACGGCTCAAGCCTAGATCTATTCCCTGGGCGTGGAGCCCTTGAGTACGCTGCTCACGCGATACAGTGACACAAGAGTTCTACCCTTATTTTTCGTTATCCTATCCTACATAGTTTAGAGGATTTTTTCATACACAAAATACATATAGAAGTTGTTGAGGCACGCATGCTTGGTACACATGCATGTTTCAATAACTTATATACGTATATAAGTTACCGGACTACTAAGACGAGCGCTTAAGGCACTCAGCCGATTTTATTTAGGCAACCAGTTCAAGGGTACACGGCACACCTCGGCTTGGCTGTTGCCTGTTGCATGCAAAATCGCGACCTATCTTAACTAATCTAGCTAACTATTCATATATGTATGAGTTGTTGAAACGTATATGTATACCAAGCATACATGCCTCAACAACTCCTGCATATATTTATTATCGGAAAATTGAGAGTTTTTTAGTTCGATAAGGAAAAAAGTAAACCCTTCCACTTTCATGTGTAACATGTTTCATTCATCATCATTCAGGGTTTCATGTGTTTCACGTGTGTGGGGGTGATCGTGTAGTGTTGTAGCAGTGATGTATATTTGTGTGTCACCGTATCGCGCAAGCAACGCACTCAAGGGATCCTTACCGAGGGATTGAACCTGATCTATAAAACTGGCTTGGTTTGAAGGTGATAGGTACTATGTTGTGAGTGGTACAGAGATTATTTATAAAAATATATTGGAAATATATTTCAAATACGTTTTTGAAACAGTTTATAACTCTTAGACAATAGTTTCAAGCAAGTGACATTTGACGTTTTCGGCGGGATGTTTGACGCTTCGATACGGTGTTCATATATTTTTCTTTAATACAATGGAGTATAAAAAGGTTTTATTTAATACAAGTCGAAGATAGTTATGATAAAGTAAGTGGTAGAGATGTTTATTCAGTTTTATGTAGGTTAGTTTTTATTTTAATTGATTCTGGTAGATGACGCTACGAATTGGTACTAGGTTTATTTAAAAAATGAATACATGTAATCTGGGTATATGTTTAAGTGAATCCGTGGATAGTTTGGATTCACAATTGGAAACGGTAGTTGTGGCTGCAATCGGGTATCAGTTTTATTTACGGGGTGGTAGGGCTTTACAGCCTGACTGGGTCACAACCACCATGTACATGACGAAAATATCCGTAATAGTGATTCGCTTCTGCGCGTCGCGTTTCGGGATCAGCCTGTGCATATCCAGCATCTTGTAGGCCGGCATGATAGTGGCGACCAGCGATGGATAGTGTGTCACTCGGTGGTCGCTATTGTTTTTGGATTGTACTGTGCTTACCATCAGGCATAGTGCAGGCATTTTGCCGTGCTACGATAAAAAAAGAAACAATTTTTTCGCGTGATAACCAATTTGGTGCAAACGAAGTTGCACGGGTCAGCTAGTAACTGAATAAAAATATAGAACAGAGCGTTTAATAGAATTCGTATAGGCGTCCTATGTTTAAAACGTTCGTAAATGGTACACCACCGAGCTACCATCATTTACTTGAAAAGATACCCACTTGTTCCTTTAAAAAGTAACTAAAACTACCCTTTTTTTCAATACGAATCTCTTGTGAATCCAACGTTATGTAAGAATTAGTAAGATATTACTTAAACATAGCAAATTTCACATACACATATGTTAAAAGATATTTTACGTGTAATCTTTTTGTAATATACTGTTATATTTTTATTTCCACATTTACACTTATCGGCTGCTTATTTATATGTAGTTTGTAATAAATAATACATAAACTTTATATTCCGAAGTTGTATTCAAAACGTTGCTCGAGGAAAATATATAAAAAGACACATTGGGTAATTTAAATTGTATATATAAATCACGACTAGACTCAGCCGATATTGAAATACTAAAATAAACCTAACAAATGATTAGCTTCAAGCAAAACTGTCCTTTACTATAATAATTATTACACTAACTAGCAATCGTCCTCAACATCGTTCTTCTTTGTAGCTTCATAAATAAACAACACCGTAGATTATATTCATGAATCTTTAAGTACAATACACGCTGAGATAGTACACTAGGTACTTGACGCATAAATTTTTATTTTAACAAATAATCTATACATATAATGTAAGGCTAACAGGATAAAATCTGTACATTAAATATTTTAAAGAAAAAATATTTCAGTGGGGCTTAAAATCAATGATAGAACATACTTCCATAATTTTTAAATTTTTTGACTGCCTGTTGTTTGTACAGGATTTACGCCAAAACTACTGGACGGATTTTGATGAAATTTGGTATGGTAATAGTCTATACGCCAGTATAACATTTAGAATATTACATATATATCACATTCGCATATATGTATATCTTATAAGAAATCACAAATAAGAAGAAATTTACGCAAAAATTACTAGACCGATTTTCACTATATTTCGTATTATTCGTATTGTATAATGTTGCCACTACTAGGTTTGTTTACTCACTCACTTCCATAGCTCAATATCTTATGGTATTTTGTTTTTGGGAACAGCAGCGAGTTAGAACTATATTCCTACTAAAAAAGGCCAGTACGAGCAATTTATAGCATGGGGTTTCGCTAAATTTCGCATTCAATAAATTTCAGAAATTGGATATCTTTGCTCTTTCGATACATTAGTGATAATATAATGTATGTCTGCAGAAACTTAAAAAAACTATATTTAATAAAGAACCGACATATCTCAAATACTAGGAAGAAATTGTTGACTAATTTGTCATGTCATGTTTAAGGCTCAGTTAGAACAGTAATAAACAGTTTTTAGAAAAATTGTGTTAGGCTTTACAACAACGCCGCAAAGAATACTATACATTTGACGGATAGTAAGTTGAAGCAGCATGTAAAGCTGGTTTTGATGTCCAAAGGCTTATTATTATAGGATGGATGAGTATGAGAATGATTTACATATATGTAACTCATCACTCTCTCTGTGCATCCGTCAAGAATGAACGTAGCTATTTTTTTCAGATATGTACGACGTACAACTATATGCTGTAGTGCCACGCTGCGTCTCGGAGAACAAAATCGTTCACAAAGGGTGAGGCCAATCAATTAAATTGTGGATGTCAAGTTTGAATACACTATACAATCATATGATTGTAAAACTCACTGTGTTTGTAATTGAAATTTCACGCGGACATAGTCGCGAGCACAGCTAGCGATATATCATCTGCAAGTATATATTATTATTATGTATACACTATATTATAGTAATTTTTTATCACAATCCGTTTAGTATTTTTGAGCAAAAGCGATTATATAAGATAGATTATAATAGGATTTTGAATAATTACAATATATTGATAACTATTCAGAGACAAATGAAAACTGTGTATACAATTCGTAATATATTTCTACACTGTAAAAATCTTGTGAAGTGTTTATAAATAATCAATTAATTTCTCTTACCTTAAATTTAGACATCTTGTTGTATAAATTTTATTTTATTATAGTAAACAAAACACTTCATACACCGTCGCGGCGTTAAGTTCGACACGCGTGCAAACTGTAATGCTGTCAGTACCGTACTAAATTCTCGGTCGAGTTTTATGATAAATTGCTCTACAACTCATTCAAACTAAGCCAGTGTATTGCTATTTAACAAAGATAGTATAGCTTCAGTGTAAATGTGATTTTCTAGTTTAACAGTATGTTGTGATTATGTTACATTTCATGACACAGTAAATTCAGACAGAAAAATAACACAATAACTTGATTATTTTATTTTATTTGTGTCAACCTCCCTTGGCGAATTGGTAATGATACTACAAGTTTGTTGTTATCCTTTTAAATAATTATGAAGATGTTTTTATATCATATTTGAGGCAAACGAAAAGGCGGGTCACCTGTTATTAAGCAATCATCGCCGTCCATAGACACTAGCAACCCTATGAACGAAACGCAACAATAGAAACACTGTTACTTTACATCAGTTTTCTGTGAGAGGGTGGTGCTAGCCCGGGTGAGCCAATGGATGCTGAAACCAATAATAACTTCAGCGTCGCTCTACCACCTACAAGATGGTGGCCGACTTGCTATAACTTGCCAGGGTGATTTTGTGGCAAATCAGAATTCATGCTCCGTGGTATTATTTTCTATCCACTTCGCTTGTATACAATAACCGAATTATATTACGTAAAACACTACCAATATTAAATATATAAAGCCAAAAAACAGGAGATCTTCTACAAACGTAATATGAAAGTAAATCGAACATGTCTGTACTTTTTCGATCTCCGTGAAAATACATGGTGCAGATGTCTATTTAAGGGATGTCGAATAACATCATAAGACAGCTAAGCCAACCTCGCCTGGTGGTGCATCCTGCTGAATAACGAACGAGGCAATGGCGAAAGCGGGGTGGTAGGGTTTTACAGCCTGACTGGGTCGCAACCATGCATATGGCGAAAAAGCCCGTAATAGTGATTCGTTTCTGCGCGTCGCGTTTCGGAATCAGCCTGTGCATATCCAGCTTTTTGCAGGCCGGCATGATAGTGGCGACCGGCGATGGATAGTGTGTCACTCGGGGATCGCTATTGTTTTTGGATTGTACTGTACTTACCGTCAGGCATAGCGCAGTCATTTTGCTGTGCTACAATAAAAAAAAAACAGTACAATCATTTTTAATATTGTCTGTCTGTCTCTTTGTGTGAATAAGCATTACTGCTAAAGTACTGAGCTCAGAATAAAAACCAAAGCTGAATATAGGTAACATAATTATTCTTGGATAATTTATTACCAAACAAATACTTCCACTACCAGGTTAGACCATTTTACTTAATTAAATAGCTTAAAACCTAAGACAAGTATTATAAACAAGGATAAAGTATTTATAACAATTATAAAAACGGCCAGTTCGAGATATACCAATAAATGCTGTTTTTAAAATTCAGTTTCTTAATTCTGCCCTCCTAAAGCATTCTTGACGTGAATGGCCGCAAAAACAACATGATCTCGATTAAGTCCAAGAAATAATCACAGATTAGTTGTCTCATGTTTTAAAATCAGTAAAACCAATAACTAATTTTACAATAATTATGTAGTTAGATTTCAAAATGACTTAAATCCCATTTTAATCTATAGTATTCAGTACTAATATTATAAAGAGGTAAATTTTGTGAATTTGTAGCGGGTAATATGAATATAAATATGAATGTACTAAACCAATTTTGAAAATTCTTTTACCAATAGAAAGCCACGTTATTTGTGAGTGTCTAAAGCTATATATTAATCCGAAAAATGGAAAACCTTTTTTGTGGTAGTCGGATTTGCAAAGTAAGTCGGAGAAAAAACGGTCGAACGAAAACGTTTCTTACCTACGTAAGAGATACGAGTATATGATTGAGTTCTAGAGGAAAGTTGTAGAGCTTGATAATACCTACAAAAAGCACCGACAGCATGTTTTACTTTTATGTTTAAGTAAGAAAAAGTAGTTCTTTATATTAAAAAAAAAATATGAATTCTTATTAATATAAAAATAATGATATGATAACTGAGCCACAGCAACGAATAGCCGAGTCAGGTAGTCTATACTAATATTATAAAGAGGTAAAGTTTGTGAGTTTGTGACGATGTGATGTTGTGATGTTGTGACGTTGTAGGGGGTAATCTCAGGAACTACTGGTCCGATTTGAATAATTCTTTCAGTGTTATATAGCTCATTCATCGAGAGTGGTTATAGGCTATATATCACCACGCTAACACAAATAGGAGCGGAACACAGATGAAAAATGATTAAAAATCGGGATGTTTTGTCCTTTTGAGAACGCGAACGAAGTCGCGGGCAGAGGCTAGTCGTTTATATAGCGTGTTTATTTTTATTAAGTTTTCCAGTTTTCATGCACTGAGGACGAAGTTCAAAATTTGCTGTTCATAAGATTATTTATTTTATTTTTTTATGTTCATATTTTCCATGTACAAAATTTGAAGATTTTCAAAAATAACTTAAAATACTAGGAACGGATAAAATTGGATTTGACTTATTTTAAAATGTAACGACACAATTGTGTTCGGTTCTATAATAAAGTTTCAAATGGTATTACGGATTTGCCAAACAGTAAGATTAGTACCATGATAAGCAGTTCTTAATATCAATAGGCTTTCCTAGAATGGATGGATGAATGATAATGATGTCTTTGAATGACACCACTCTCTGTATATGTATTAATAACGACAGTAAATAATGAGTTGTACAGTTTTTTTTAAATTAGTACAAAACAAAAGATAAGCCTGAACAAGTTTCTTATCGCCTTAACATACATACAATTATTATCCACACTATAATGTATCTAATTATGTTTTTTTTTTTTAATAATACGGCGCAGCGCACACTGGGCCGAAGATCTACTTCAATAGACTAAAACTATATAGTTAATGGTTCATGTTACAAAAAATATACAAGACAATTAATAAAAAAACTACATTTATAACCGTAATATGCGGCTTAATAAAAAATCACACGTAATTAGTAATATACACGTATTACGGTTTTCTTTTGCGGTTTCGTAAATATACTGTTTTTTCATGTCAGATTCATATAAATTGTTCGTAAATATGTAAAATGTTACTTCTCAGTTTTCAAGCCAAACTAACTGAGGTATACATAAAACAATTATATAGTATATGTGTATAATAATAGTACAATGAAATTATTTGAAGAAAAAATAGAATATGTTGTAAAAATACACGATAGAAGTGAAACGTTTGTGTTAAAAAAAGCCAACGTCAAGCGTTGCGCCAAGCGGTCACCCATCCAAGTACGACCCGTGCCAGACTTTGCTCTTCAGTGATCGGACGAGAGCCAGTGTTTTCAACACTCTACCCGATACTGTATTTATTCACTTTTCGTCGAACAAAAAATACTGATCAGAATTGCAAATATTATAAGAAGATTCATTGCAAAAACGCCACTTCAAAATAAAAACATTAAATCTATAAAATTCAATTCTTAGCCCACTATGCGCCTCGGCATAGTTACTGTAGTACTACGCCTGATTTTAAACACAGTCCAAGGACAACGGCGACCACCAACTATTCGCAAATTCATGATCATTCGATTTTGCCGGTTCACAATATGTTAGATACACTATGTAATTGCCAAACGGGATAAACTAAAAAAAACTACTTTTATCGGACGTAAATGATAGTCGCGATGAAGTTGGGTACAAAACCTTAACACCCCGTTTGATTCTATTAATTCCAGAAGGCAAGACCATTATTCTAAGTATTACATCTGTTTTTTTTAATATAATAGATGGCAAACAAACAGGTGGGTCACCTAATGTTAAGTTATCACCACTGTTCATAGACACTTGCAACACTAGGGGAGTCGCAAGTGCGTTGACAGCCTGTGTTGGGGGCCGGGGGGGGGGGAATGGAAGAGGAGACGGGGAAGATGAGGAGTGGTGGACCCCCGGCGTTCTCACTGACCGAACGAAACGCAACAATGCGAGCACTGTTACTTCACGTCGGTTTTCTGTGAGAGGGTGGTACTACCCTGAGGGAGCCGACCCATTCATACTGAAGCTAGTAATAGCTTCAGCTTGGCTCTACCACCTATTATGTAGTCATAATTCTTTCAGAGACAATTGTTTTACCTTTTGTTTAATTTTACAAATAAACCAATAATAAGTAATTTGTTAAAAACAGCTGCTTACTGCGCAGCAGGAAACGATCACAAAACAAATACGACACAAACGTGTATATAGCACAACACATTATGTACATAGTTATAAAACAATACAGTCAACGATGGATGTTACTATCTTGTTTAATGACCAAATATGAAAATATGTTTATTTCGACGCGTCATTAACATGTTCGTATACCAAAAGCCTTCTTTTTTTTCAACGTGGGGAAATCCCTTATGGATACCCACCCTCCCGAGGAAAAGGGTGGATTATGTCCGACTCGCAAGGACTAAAACCCCACGGTGTAACGACCGACTGTAGTGTTGGGGCGGCAAGGGATCGTTCTAAGCTATTCTCCTTAGACAGCCGCCCCAACGGTGCGCCCGGCGGAAGGTGGCCGCCGGGCTCCTACCTATAAAGAGGCAGCTGGGTACACACCAGCTGCCTCCCCTTGTCCGCTGGACCTGTGCAATGAGGGGATGAGCCCCCCGACTACATCCCCTCAGGTCCGGCTATGGTGGCAGGAGGAGTTGGGCGAAGCGCCGCCTCCTCCTGCCGGTCCTCCGTTGGCGAAGACGACCACTGAGGGGGTCCGCCGCCTCCTTTTGCGAGATGATTTCCTCGCAAAAGGAGGCCACTACTCGCCAGGCCTGCTCGCTGCCGAGCATGGACGAAGCCACGCTCGGCTGCGACAAATCCTCCCCCACCACCTCCGCCAGAGTGTGGCGCTCCACCTCCCACGCAACACACTCAGAGAGAGTGTGCTGCGCGGTATCCTTCTCAGCGCTGCACTCATGGCAAGCGGCGTTCGGCTCCCTGCGGGCGATCCGGTGCAGGTACCACCCGAAACAACCGTGTCCGGTTAGCACCTGCACAAGCCTGAACGACAGGGAGCCCCATCTCCTCCGAATCCACTCCCGCAGGACCGGGCGGACGGCGTCGACGGTGTACGTCCCGAAGCGCGCGTCCGCCAGGTCCTGCATCCACCGCTCTACCGCCTCCTCTCGCAACTCCTGCCTTTTGGCCTCTATTTCCCTGGAAGCCCCCCACTACGTTTCCTCGCTACCGTGAATTCGTATACGGCGGCGAAAACTCCTGCCTCCAGCTCCCAAGGAAGGGAGCCAGCGAGCGTGAAAGCTACCGCAGAGGACACCGTCCGGTACGGCCGAATCGCCCTCAGCGCCACCGTGCGCTGCACATTGCGAAGCGCGCGCACGTTGGCGACACCGAGGGCGTCTGCCCAGACTGGTGCCCCGTAAGCAGCCATCGCCCGCAAGACTCCCATGTACAGTTGCCGGCACCTGGACCCCGGGCCCCCAATATTGGGAAACAATCGGCCGAGTGCCGCCACCGCCCTAGCAATTCGTGGCCCGAGCCCCTCGAAGTGGGGCTCGAACCGCCAGCGCCCGGCCAGGGTGAGGCCCAAGTACTTCATTTGGACTCCCACCCTGATCCGGGCGCTCTACACCATAATGTGGGCCTCAGGTGGTGGCCCCCACCGAGGCCCATGGAAGAGTATGGCCTCGGTCTTCTCGAGGGCCACCATGAGGCCCAACCTCCTTATGCGCCTGACCACGAGGGTTGTGGCCATCGTGGCCAGGCGCTTCACCTCCCTCCATTCCTCACCCCAGGCTATGACTAGGGTGTCGTCAGCGTAGCAGATTAAGCGCACTCCATAGGGGAGTGCGCCGCGGAGCACCCAGTCGTAGCCCATGATCCATAGGAGCGGCCCCAGGACCGAGCCCTGTGGAACCCCCCGCCTTGTTAGCCCGCCGGACCATGCGCCCGTCGCCGTCTACGTAGGCGACCTCCCTGTCTTCCAGGTACGCCTCCAACAGCCGCCGCAGGTACGGGGGCACTCCGAAATATCGGAAAGCCTCCCGTATGATCCCGTGTGGCAGGCTGTTGAAGGCATTGGCGATGTCTAAGGACACTGCCAAGACCCTCTCCCCTTGGGAGGTCGCCTCCGTCGACAGCGACTTTAGGAGGCACAGGGCGTCCACTGTGGAACGCCCTGCCCGAAAGCGAAACTGCGCGTCCGATATGTTCGGCCCCGCTCCCTCCAGGTGCTGGACGACCCGGGAAGCGATGACCCTCTCCAGCGCCATCCCGATGTCGTCCAGTACAACAATGGGCCGATAACCGGACGCGCAGGTCCTGGCATCGGCTTTCAACGCCCCCCTGCAAGGGCCCGCCAGATTTCTCGACTTTCTCACTGTTTCGTAGATACATGTGATCTGCGAGCCAGCGAGCGCCTTCAACCTCTGGGCATCAATGACGTCTACTTCTACATGCGCCCCCTCCGACTCAACATCGGAACTTGGTAATTGAGCCAGCAACTGAAACAGCTGCGGAGCCAGTGGCAGAGTCAGGGATAGACTCCGCAGCGCTCACGCCACCAGCCACGGCCCGGTCAAATGACCTGTCGGACGTGGAATAGATACTCTAACACGCAGCAGTTCTCAAAAAGAAAAAACATCCCGATTTTGAAACCGCTCCTATTGGCTTTAACGTGATGATATATAGCCTATAACCATTCTCGGTGAATGAGCTATATAACACTGAAAGAATTATTCAAATCGGACCAGTAGTTCCTGAGATTACCCCCTACAACGTCACAACATCACAACGTCACAAAGTTACAAACTTTACCTCTTTATAATATTAGTATAGATAATTAAGGTTTTTGGCGGGATCTTGAAATGTCATGTAGTGGATTTTATATTTTATTTATAACTAGCTGCGCTCGCTACTCCGTCCGCGTGGAGCCTAAGGTAAAAAAACAATGACTATAAAATCATCTTAATATAAGAAGTCCATTTACTTACATGTATACATTTTCCTCGTACTTAAGTCGCGTCTCCGTTAAAATTACAATAAGTTTTGATAGAGTAAACCGATTTTAATGAAACCAAGACTAAATGTTACTCGAGGATATGCTTTGTTATTGCCTTGGTTAGGTTTTATCGTAAACTCCTGGCATAAGAAATTGCCTAATTCGTATGCCAGGATCAAACAGCGTAAATTACATTACAATCATTATTATTAAAATACTATCAAAACTTATTAATTAGTTTGAAATACTAACAAGCCTTGAATATCATTTGCACAGTCAATAATATTATTTCATTACCTCCGACCCTGTGTTCCGTTAGTTTTTAAATGATTACACAACGTTTTGAATTAAAATACCTCTATGGATACCATACAATTACAAGAACGAAAATATATATAACAGCTATATAAATATCATATTGCAGTAATTGAAACATATTGTAATCGTATTAAAAAATTAGGTTATTCAATATACACCTCGTGAATCATTTTTATTATAACTTCATAAATTATAGTAAATGTTAGTTTACGCCATCTATTGTAACTATACACGATGACAACTATTAATATTATGCAAAGACTTAAAGCGCTTCCAGAGGAATAAATAGATGGCGCTATACATATATTATTTATCACAACTGCTCGTCGGACGCACAAATATAAGACAGTTCGGTAATGGCTGCCGTCGGGGTGGCTGATTTGCGTCATTTTTATCACTCCACACGTTCATTGTTTACTTTATTTATACTTATGATCCACAATCAAATTGAATAAGTACCAAATGTTTATCGTGATTTATTTTACTGAACGTACGTAATTATATAAAGCAGTGTGTGTTTTTTTATAAGTTTATCAAAAATCATGAGCGGCGTGCCGCACACGGAGAGTTAATACCGGGAATGCATTTTGTGTAGTGTTGTGGTGTTTTGATTCCTCAATGTTTGGGTTCAGAGGTAATATGTGCAGCCGGCAACATTCCCAGGCGTGCCTGAACACGTCTCTGTCTATAAGACAGGAGATACAGCGTTTCGAAAGCGTGCATCCGTCTATTTACGCATTATACGACCTTGTGGAATTGGTGCCCGATCCACTGCTGGCACAGCAGATCCGCGACCACGTCGTGGCTATAGAAGGTCAGTAATCGCTGCATGTTGTTGTTTTTCTTTTAAACTTTAGTATTCACTTAGATCGCGCTTTATAACCTTTTTATTTTTTTTTTGGCTTATCATTTTTCTTCTAAGACGTTTTATTTTAGAACTGTAATAAAATAGTGTTTTGTTTTGTAATGTAAAAGAAAAAAAATGTGTGATAATTATTTAGAAAATATTTATGTCATCATAATTATCGCGTGAATGTTGATATACGTAGTTTTAAAAACATTATCGGGCCTATAAAGTCCGTTGATTGCTTCTTGTATGCGATATATGAATAATAATATATAAATAACTGATAACAGTGTTATGATTTTTGTAACGTAGGCTTTTTCCCGCGGATTTTATTTTATTATGTTTTTAACACATTCTTTTGTAAACACATTGGATAATGCTTTGAATGTTAAAATCTGCAAAATCATTCATGACATCGTTTTATTATAAGGACCTATTTTTACAAAGTATCGAGTTTTTTATGGGATGTTCTTATTTCATTACGTAGTCGATTTTGTTTTTTGTAGAAATGAAACTTCTTTGACCTATATGTATTACATGATCACTACATAGTATAAAACAATGTTCTTGGCCTCGTCTCTCTGTCTGTTCGAGATATACTTCGTAAATACTGAACGGATTTTCATGCGGTGTTCACCAGTAGATTATGTGATTCACGAGGAAGGTTTGGTATTTAATTTGTCAAGGATTTTTTTTATAATCAGAGCGGGAGAACGTCCGGCGGGCCCGCTAGTTTATAATATGTATGAGAATACTCATAAACTATACGTATACTACGTGTCCGGTAGTATAACTACTTATCAATACATTTACCCATCTTGGTAAACTACAACACCCAGAAAAACACTTAAACATACACACAAATTCATATCTACGTTATATATAACGTATAAGGAAAATTTTACCGTGCCGGGCAATAAGAAGTTAAACTTGGCAAAGGAACATGCGAGTCACCTGGTATTAAGTGTTCACCGCCGTCCATAGACATTAGCAAACATCAGGGAAATTGCTAGTGCATTGTCACCATTTGTTTTGGGAGGGGTGGAGGAAGGGATGAGAAGAGCGGGAAGGTAAGGAGAGGTGGGCCTCCGGCACTCTCACTAACCGAACGAACGCAACAATGCAAGCACTGTTACTTCACATCGGTGTTACAGAGAGAGGTGGTACTACCCCAGACGAGCCGACCCATTCATGCTGAAGACAGTAATAGCGTCAGCGTCTTCCTATCACCTAGAAAATCCTGTCAATATTTTGAATATCTCTCCTGTCTTATATGTCATTCATACACTAATTTTTTGTATGCATATGTATGAGCCAAAACTTTCACTTTCCCGTAGAAACAAAAAAGTAACAGCCAAATAGGGACAGCTGTTCTGGAATGATACGCTTACATGTTTGCAAATGATTTTTGTATATTTAGATTCAAAATATTGCATTTTTTATTTCTCGAACTGACTACGCTATTGCCCTTACTGGGCCTTCACAGCTTCACCGGACTACTAAGGCGAGCGCTTAAGGCACTCAGCCGATTTTGTTTAAGTAACATGCTCATGGGTGCACGGCAAACCTCGGCTTGGGCTGTTACCGGAAATAACCCGATCTGACCTAGGTAAACTATGCTAAGCTATACATGTATTCATTTTTGAATCATACAATTAAAATTGTATGATTCAAAAACACAACATGTAAATCGGAAAGAGAAAAAAAAATTGCATCACTTGACCCTTTATACTAATACTGTTAGCATCTTAGGTAATATAGCTTAGTTTATCCAGACGTTAAGTGGATAGGAAGTAATAAAAGTGATCGTATACTGTGTGATATTACAAAAACTCCTTGGAACGTTTTAGCAAGTAGGTTATAATGTCGGTAGGTGGTAGAGCCACGCTGAAGCTATTAATTTGCTTCAGCATGAATGGATTGACTCGCCCGGGGTAGTACCACCCTCTCACAGAAAGACCGACGTGAAGTAACAGTGATTGCATTGTTGCGTTTAGTTCGGTCAGTAAAAGCGCCGGAGGCCCACCTCTCCTCACCTTCCCTATCTCCTCTTCCCTTCCCCCAACACAGGATGGCAACACACTTGCGACTCCACTGTTGTTGCCAGTGTCTATGGACGGTAGTGATCATTTAACATCAGGTGACCCACCTTTTTGTTTGCCTCATATGATATTAAAAAAAATCTTCTTAAATCATTGTAGGCATCACGAGACATATTGTAATAATTACCTACTTTATAATATGTCAGTAATAATCATTATTCAAGTGGATGAATTGTCACATTAGAAACATAAAAAAATTCTAAAGGACTGTCGAAAAAGTGAAAATTTAAAACATTTAAGTATACATGTTCTCTCTTGAGTTTTCATATTAATTGTAGAGTGAATGACAATATTTAAATTTCAGAGTTTGTTTATTGAAATTATTAACATTAGTGTGGTTTTTTATATCTATGGTACTCGAAGCATTATTTATATACATTTTTATTAAAGTATATTAATTAATCAAACGTATGATCACAGTACATATAACAGACAGTATGGAAACTACCTATAAACGCTCGCACCGGCACACCCACACACACAAACATGCGCATCAACGAGACCCCTAAGCGGTTTTCGTGGTGCTGTCCATAGAATTCCCTACAAAACCTCTCGTCGACCCCCAGTTTGTGTGAGTGTTCCGTTTTTGAGCGTGTGTTCGTAGTTTCCGTACTGTCTCTCATATTTACACTGTGGTATGATAGCTGAAACATATCAATATGACATGTACACAGGCCTGCCTCTACATTACGCGTCGCTAGCCTTTTTTTTTTTTTTTTTTTTAACCAGGGGAAATCCTACATGGGATACGCCTCCCATTGTCGAGGGACAGCGAGAGGGTTATGCCGGACTCCTACCGGCTAAAACCCCTGGGCAGCTAAGCGCATGATTTGACCAGGGTTGCGGGTGCGCGACAAGCATACTTCCACTAGCCCTGGTCACGCGCTCGGGTCTACCCGAAGATGTTGATACGGGGACCCTCACCTCTAAGAAATGTTGTGTTTCTCTTCCTTGCTTCATTCAGAAACATAGCCTGACGCAAGCCGCGCAAGCTCAATACGACCGGTCATGCTTACGTAGCACGTCATGACACAAAATTATGAATTTATCTCCTGTCAAAAATACCGCTCATCGCGCTTTAAGAAGTTGTCATTTCTAAAATCACTCAAATGAATGAAAGTAAAGCATAAAAATAATTATTGTAGTAATATTTTTCACACAGGTACATAAACGTAACAAAAACAAACGGAGAAATATTTAATATAAATGTGAAACAAATACGATTGTAAAAAGAAAGTTCACGGCAGTACAAGTCACGCAACTGTATGCTCGGTTTGGTTTGCGCCGCGCCTCACTGGCTCGACATTTGCCTGTTTTACGAGCACCGTTCCTTCTGTAGAAGGCCACAAAATGGCACAAGTCAGTACTTATAAAAACAGTAATATCTCAGAGCTGTCCGGACTGTCTAGCAATATGGTCGCTGCCTTTACTTACAATGATTATTGACGTCAATTTAAGTTTTTATTTGTACACTCACTGTTAGTATTTATACTAATATTATAAAGCTGAAGCGTGTTTGCTTGCAAGCACCAATCTCGAAACTACTGATCAGATTTGAAAAATTCTTTCAATGTTAGGAAGTTCATTTATTCTAGATGACATATATGTTACGTTATATGGCTATTATATATCACGTTATGACCAATAGGAGCAGAACACTAATGAATAATGGTTCAAAATCATTTTTTTAGCATTAGCCTAAAGTAACTTCCACGCAGAAGAAGTCGTGGGCAGAAGCTAGTCGTGTATAAAAATATACACGAAATAAACAATTAATAACTAAAGTGTTTAATTATGCACGGCATATATGGTATTACATGTACCTATCAATATGTTTTATATGCCATCTATCAACTAACTTTTCGTACTACATTGTTATTTGTAAATGTTTGGTATTTTATACGTTTTTAACAAATTTGATAGCCATCAAATATAGAACGACTCATTATTATTAGAATTGAGGAGAATTTGTTCGGTTTTAAAGCATATTGAGTCATGTAACGATAATTTTCGATTACTATGTATTAATTTTGTGGATAAAAACAAAATTTAAACGAAAGTTTTTATGGAAAGGGTCTTTGAAAATCTGGTGGTAATTTTTTTTTATCGTGACGAAAAGAGGTGGAGTTAAACATTATGTCTGGTAAAGTGTTGAAAATACCGGATGTCGTCCTATCACCGAAGTTACGTCGGGCGCGGTCAGTGTTTAGACGGGTGACCGTGGGGATACAATGCGTAACATTGGTTTTTTGTTGTATTTTTTTTTAATTAAAATGATTCCCTGTAATAGGAAATTTTCACTTCTATCGTGGGTTTTTAAGACACACCTCGCTTTTTCCTTTCTTGTATCATTCATGCTTCACAGAATAAATATCTTACAGAGTCACATAAATCCGCTCCATATAATTATGTTCAAATCTTCTTAAAGTATTACAATATAGATAAATTAATTACTTTCCCATGTTAGGTGAAAAGTTACCTGAGTTATTACAGAACGCTTACTTATTACGTATTCGTGGTATTTATAGTTGAAATTTCATACCGTCTGTCGTTGTTTCTAATGGTAACAATAATTTTCATAATCCTGAGAGAAATTTATAACTTAGAGAATTTCCAAACAGTTTATTAAAATTCTAAAACAAATTAAACCTCAGCATTAAATTATCTTTAACATTTGCTATTAAAATTTGGACTATCATAATTAAAGATTAATATAGGGTTGCTAGCTGTTGGAGTTTCTGTAAAGCCTTTTGTTTCATTTTTTTCTTTGTCGTTTACACATCATTACATAGTATGAAACAAAGTCCTCTACCGTGTCTGTCTGTCTGACTGTCTGTCTATTCGCGATAAACTCAAAAATTACTGAACGGATTTTCATTTAGATATCTTTAATGGATAGAATGGTTCACGAGAAAGGTTTAGGTGTATAATTTGTCAAGATTTTCTGTAAAATCGTTGAAATATAATGACAGTTGTTGGAAGTGTCGAAGAAAGTCGAGTAATTTTTTGAAAACCTCTTCGAGATATTACAAAGCAGGATAATAAACGACGCAGACGAAGTCGCGGGTGTCAGCTACGTCGATATAATAAATAAAAGTACTATTTGGTTGTTGTATACAGATGATTTCTGAAAAATGTACTAAAAAAAAAACATTGTTAAATGTACACATATAATAAAGTTAACGTTGTGCGTAGTCAGGCAACCGCATGATTGTTATGTATATTTAATGAACATACGCGAGTTTCGTGTCTATCGTGGTTTTATTTAAAAAAAGAACGATTAAAAGTACGATTTATTTTGTAATCGTTTCAATTAACCCGACCAATTAAATTTAATCGTTCTTTTGTTCTATTATTGGTAATTTGAGGTCATTATTGTGTGGCACACCTGGCAACCTTGCCCGCAATACGTCTACTTCGATTTAATAACGGACATTCCTTGTAACCATTAATCTTGTAAGCAACGTGGATAGCTCAACACCCTGTGCTCTTTGACGTGCGAATAACTGATTAATGTCAGATGTCACAGAATTCAATTTACTACGGCGCGGTATTCAGATAGATTCTCAGTGGCAAATCGAATTAGTTCGTGTTTATTACCAACTAGATAACAGCTTGTTCATTTGACAACACAAAAGAGTTTTATTTTTTTATCTACCGATAATTGCATGGATCACGTAGTGGTTGCGCTGGCCATTCTGTGCTGTGGGTTTGAATTTTACACGGGATAACTATTTATTTGTTCCTCAAATAATTGCCGTAAGTCTGGATGTACTTTATATTAGTTTATGTCAGTAAAGCCAACGTCACGCGACGTTGCTTATGTTAGTTGATCAGACGAGAACCGGTGTTTTCAATACTCTACCCGATACAGTACTTATTTCTACCACTTTTCGTCATACAAATAGGTTGCTGGTCAGAATTTCAAAGCCCTTAGAAGTGTCATTTCAGTAAAAATGGATTTTAATTTCTCTAAGAATGAGCTACATAAGCTTGCGTTTTTGGAGATACCATAAAAATATTTAACAATTACAGCTAACTAAGAAACAGCCGGTAAGTGGCGTTTAAAACAGATCTGCCACTTGCAACTACAGGACATTAAAATCATCTCATTTTATCTTCCGTATTAAGTATATGTGAGCACAAATATTTTTGTATATATTAGTTATATCAATTACATAGTATTTATCTAGTGTCCACTAATTTACCTAATCGCTAATAAAAAAAAACGTATGTTTGAATTGATCACACTTTAAACGACTACACGTGGTGCTCTCTATCGAAAAACGGAGTACGGTTGAATTTCGCAACTTGTAAACCGCTCTGACCGTAATTGCGATAAAAAATAAGTATAAAATCGTTAAGAATCTAGGGATTTTAAAACCGTAATAACATCTTTTGCCGATTTAGAAATATCCTTTTAACAAAAACAGCGACCTAAGCCACAAACTCAGCGGGAGTACCCCGAAGAAGAGGATCTTTGTTTGCGCGTGAGTGGTGGATACATGTCATTATAATTTCATCTCCTATACAAATTATAGATGTAACATATTTCGCAAAATTTCATTTTTTATGGGTTTTTATAATAAGTGTACGAAGCGAACAGCAAAAAAAACATCGGCGTTTCACAGTCGTTTATAAATGACACATGAAAACAATGGGAATTGTTAACTATTGTTTTCAAGAACGAATTACCGAAAAGGAGAACATTGTGTAATATAAAAAAAAACGATTCTATGTTTGGTTTTTTTTTTATAAATTACACCAGTTTTGCTAACTCCTTTTATTTAATGCAGCTGAACTAACTTGTCTTATGGTACAAGTTAAAATTTCTTTCCGAGAGGGTTAGGAGTGTTGATTTGTTTTCACAAACATCCTCAATCTTTGATATTCTCGCCTTCAAAGTAAATTTGATTTATCGCTTACGCTTTCGGGCTTTTTTTAACGTGAAAAGATTTTTCTATGCCGTCACAGTTTGAGATTTTAATCTCGTTTGACGTTATTCTGACTTGATTTTGTTTACATTGTCACGGTCGCCGGAATAAGTAAAATCGGCTGAGTGCCTTAAGCGCTCTCCTTAGTAGTGAAGCTGTTAAGACCTTGCTGGGTCAATAGCGTAGTTATTTCGAAAAAAAAAAAAACAGTTGCATAATTCACTAATGTTCGTATTCATACTTTATGATCTGCGCTCTTGTTATAAAAAAAAAATCACTTCCCACAATAGGCTGAGTAATACATCGGCGTTGCCATAAACGAACCTTACTTCCTCCTACACTGCTCGCTATGTGTATTCGTGGCGAATTAATAATCTTCTTATTTTTTTTTTCGAACTGACTACGCTATTGACCTAGCAAGGTCTTAACAGCTTCACCGAACTACTAAGACGAGCGCTTAAGGCATGCAGCCGATTTTATTTGGGTAACTAGTTCAAGGGTGCACGGCACACCTCGGCTTGGCTGTTGCCTGTTACATGTAAACTCGCGACCTATAAAACGAATAATATTAAAATAGAATACAGAGTTATAAACGAAAATAAAAACAAATGTCTTCTCGTCTCATTTGAGTAGTTTAAATAGATTCATCGTTATTTTAAAACATACGGTTCAGTTTTATGTTTGTCGTCGCGTCCAGTAGCGCGCACTCCGCTCTCATTTCCACATCCTGTCTTTTTCCAGTTCTGCAGGTTCATTAGTTTCTTTTATATTATTTTTTACCAACACGAGCTTACCTATTTACAACGTTCTTGCGGATGTTTAATCTTTTATTTATAGATATACAAGCAACCATCCGCGACTTCGTCTTCGTTAAATTTCAGCATTGATAACAGTATAAGACAGGTTAACACCACCAGTGACGGTTTAAATTTAAATGGATGGTATAAGAGTTTCGATAAAAACACACAAGTGTCAAATTTTATGGTGAAAGATTGTTGGAATTTATTGATCGTCCGATATAACAGTTTAATTCTTTGTATATACATGTTATAAATGAATATACGAATTTTATTTTTTGATGTTTACTTTATTGCAAACAGACACAGTTGCATCGCGTTATTATTATTTTATGAAAACTGAATCATTCAGTACTTCGCGCCCACGTCATTGAACACGACGTCCGAATGCTTTAACACTGAGACATGATCGGGTCAAATGTCAATTATTTTTCATAAAAATTCCTCTCGATATCTATGCCCTATACAGATGAGCAGTATAGTCCTTGGCAATCTTTTTGACCGCTCTGAATATGGCCGTAAGTTCGTATTTGCGCATAATGTAGTCAAGAGTTTAATACAGCACGGTGATAAAATATCATTTCACATAATTTTCTTCTGTACGTGTGTATGTCACTGAACTCCTCCCAAACGGCTGGAGCGATTTGGATGATATTTTGTGTACGTGTTCCAGTGGATCCAAGAATGGTTCATATTCACAATTGGACCCGGTAGGTGGCTCTATGGTTGGCTTTTGGGATTTTTTTATCATCAAGGCAGGACAACGTCTACTGAGACGGTCAGTAGGAATATAAAATTGGCATTTATTTATCCTTAAGTTATTTCGATGTCATAAATATGATATAGGTAACACATATTTACTATATAGTTTTTTTTATGTTTTACAGGTTTTATCATTTAGCCAAAATCTTGTCTGATATGACGACGTGATCTAAGATGGTAAATACACGAAACCTAGGGGCTGGCATTCAAGTGTAGCTACCAGATACCAGGCCGAGCGGCAGATTTCCAATTTGACAGTGGTAGCTAGCAAGCAGGATTTAGAAAAGAAGCCCTACCATCTTGCTATGGTTCCATCGCGTTCTATTCCTTCACCGCACACTCCGAATCTGGATTCGAAGCTACGTCCATCGAAACTGTGTTCAAACACGCTATCAAAAAAGCCATCGTCTTGTAATAAATTCACTGTATTATTTAGTGTTTCCCAAACTTGTTAGGCCATGCCCCACCTTAACATTACCAAAATTGTTTCATCACTATGAAAAAAACAAAATCACTATGAAATTGTAAAATCACTATGTAAGTAAAATTTCAAAACATATAATGAAAAACTTACTTGACGACTCTAATTACCCAGTTGATATTTTGGTACCGTCAAACGTAATTATACCTTATAATAAATGGCAGATTTTTTTAAGAATCTGCCTTTTTTGTTAAGTTTTTCACCGATATTTAGCATTACATTTAAATAATCCAAAGCGTAAGTCGTGTCGAGTCCACTTTTAAATTGCCCCTTTACTATCAAATTGCCCTTCTGTGGGGCTTAAGCCACACGTTGGGAAACACTGGTATAATTCATCTATTTCTACCTGATATATCATTTTTTTCCAACGAAACAAAAAACCAAATAAATTATTTTGTATTACATAGTTGTATGCATTTCGTGTTAGTGCATATATTGGTTTTTACTAAAACATTCATGATACGTTAATTATAACAAAGAAAAAAGTGTAGGTTTGTTAATCGTCCACAGCAACGATTATACCAATTAACAATATTTATAGCTGTTCTAATTGATTAGTTTTTTTTCCTTCTATTTAATTGAATATAAATTGTATATGAACTAAGAAACTGTTGTTTACATTGTAAAGTAAAAATCTTCTGAATTCCTCGGAGCACGAACAAGTGATTGCGATTCAAAAACAATAATGGTTATAGAAAAACCTGTAGTGCAGTCCATTGGAGCCACCACAGTTATGCTGCTCTGCAAGCCTCTTGACAGCTGGATAACTCAAATCAAATCGAAAATACTCTATTCAATTAAGGCACTGAGAATGCGCTTATGGACAACTAAATGAGTGGCTTAGCGCAGTCTGCACAACAGCGTCCGAACGTTGACTGCATACCACAGTTCGAAACCGACTACAGTATTAACTTTCAATTATTTTGTAGTCCGGTGAAGCTGTTAAGACCTTGCTGGGTCAATAGCGTAGACATCTCGAAAAAAAAAAAGACAACTAAAGTACCACCGATTCAGACAAACAACCCAGTCATCGAGAAAAACTGGCAAGAAAATCGGTCTGGTTTATCTTTTCATGATTCATATTTCTACAAACATAGATAGTAGACATACGTTTATGACGAATGCAAGCAGAGCAGCGTCATTTCCAGACGTCACCGTCGTTCATGTATTGTATCCACCCTATAATAAGTCGTTATGCATAAAAACCCACTTGACTTTGTTCTTGAACTTACTATCTTGCAAATCGGTAATGTGCTTTGGGACTTTATTATAAAATCGAAGAAAATTGAAAAGCGCCATGTCTGCAGTATATTTTTTTTCCTTGGTAACTAATCTCAATTATTAGTCATTATCAAGTAGATATTAGTAACATAAGATCGTGGTGCCCATATTAAAGCTTACCATGGAGTTTTTATGGCATCTCAGAATTCATGCTCCGTGTTATTATTTCCCATCCACTTCACTCGTGCACAATAACCGAACTATATTACGTAAAATGCCATCAATATTACAAAATATAGAGTCAAATAATTATTAATAAAATATAAAACCTACTACATGACAATGACCTCGCCAAAAAGTAACGTAACTATCCCGCACGTTATTTACGAATTAATATTCATATCAAAACACATATCAACGTAGGACATAGGCTGTAGAAAGTATTATTTTATTGTTGTCAGATACAACCGGGGAGGTGAAAACTGGTGTAAACCGGTTTGAATATTTACTGATGCGGTAACAATGCACAGCGAAACCAAACAAATTTTTAGAAGGCCACGAGCAGTTTACACGTTTGTGTTGTCACGCGATGTTATCTCATACAAAAAGCTATATCATTTAGAATCGTTTCTTTTTAAGCCAATAACAGTCTTAGTTATGTCACATTTGCGTTTAATCTTGTACTAGTTTTTGTTCGCGACTTCGCTCTTGTTAATGTGTGATTAGAAAAAGTTAGATACAGCTCATGCTATTGGCTGATTATGTAGCTTTCTTTATTTTAAATGATTTTTAAAATAATAAAAAGTCTCTCTATTACAAACAAAGCATCATTCGTTTCATAATATTCTCTAGTATACGGTATTTTGTAGAGTTGTGCTGATCCGCGCAGTTTTTACCGTTTCTGCCGAAAACTTTTTTTTCTCGAACTAACTACGCTATTGACCTCGCAAGGCCGTAATAGCTTCACCGGATAAAAGCTGCCGTAAACAGTTTTCTATGAAATTTTATAACATACGCCATGGGTGTTTCGAATTCCTGTAAAATCGTCAATGATTTAATTTAGAGTGGCTTATATCTACATTCTGCATTGTTCATTAAATCATATCTACACGCTTAGTGCATTTATTTTATGAAATGGGCACTTGTTCTTAAACTTAATAAATCCGCAGTTGTGTAATTGAAAAATTATGTAAAAATACGATTTTTTTAGGAGCGATGCAAATCATCGTCATTACCCTTATCCCACCTAAGTAGGGTCGGCACAACATGTTTTCTTTTCCACTCTCTCCTATCAAATGTCATCTCATTTTTCACACAATCCATCCACACCTTTTTCGGTCTTCCTCTACTCGTATATCCATTCACCATCATACTCAACACTTTTCTATATACAAATATTAATTATAAAAAAGGTTGAACCAAAACACATATGCTTTAATGAAATACGGAACGGAATACGTTATCTCTGCCGCAGTGTCGCACAAAATCAAATGAAGTTATGTCAAAATGGAGCCGGATTTCAGTTTCTATATTCAAACTGAATAAGCGGCTGAATCTGTAGCTATTTTAATATATCAATCCTGTCTTATGAAATTTAAGTATGCAATGCTTACAATATAAATCATAGAATTACGTAAATAAATAAATGAATACTTTATTGTAATTTCTAGTTTGTAGACTGGAAAGACTATTGCCATAAGGAAGCTCCAGCTAACCAGTGGTTTATTTTAAGAATAGAAGCTATCGTAGGAAGTGCAAGAATAAAAGAAACAAAGACAGTCTTAATGCCCAATAAACTAAAAAATAATATAATAAAACTAACTTAACATAGTCATATTAATTAAAAATACAAAATATAAACGTAAATGTAGCCTTATACATACACACAAAGAAATTATATATATATATATAGATAAACTATATAACAATAATAAAGATAATAAAAAATAATAGGCATAAACGAAGAGTCGTAAACATCGAAATGAGATACAGAGTAGTTCAACCGTGTCATTATACCATTTTTTTAACTAACACGATGTAGTGTCCATAAATTTTTGTCTACACTAGCCAGAGCGACTGCATTGTAATGATGATTAATATAATTTAAAGTAGCGATCAAGGATGAGGATTTATCGACAGTTGTCATTCATA
Organism: Antheraea mylitta; assembly: GCA_014332785.1. Classification (NCBI taxonomy): domain Eukaryota; kingdom Metazoa; phylum Arthropoda; class Insecta; order Lepidoptera; family Saturniidae; genus Antheraea; species Antheraea mylitta. The sequence goes on along the minus strand of JACEII010000028.1, from coordinate 3,740,873 downwards.
CCACTTTCCAAACGCCGCGGCGAAAGCTTTGGATAATGTATATACAGTAAGTGATCGTGGAACGAGTCACTGTAACCGGTTTTCACTTAGTCAATACACACGTGTGAAGCTGACTTTCTGTTGAGATGATATTTGACATCCTTTAAAAGTATCTAAAAGGAAGAATTCTGTGTAGGACCATCCGATATAAACTGAAGACGAAATTGATGATATAGACTTTTAATATTGTAACATTAATTTAATTCTCGCATAAAACTCGAGTATATCTAATGATATTATTTGTGAAGTGAAAACTTCTTTAAGCGCGTTAAGCGGTATTTTTTTGGCAGGAGATTAATTTATAATTTCGCGTCATGACATGCTACCTAAGCGTGACCGGCCGTATTGCGCTTGCGCGGTTTGCGTCACTAGTGACACTAGTGTAGGGGACCTGTGAACATGTAATATTGACATTTTGCTGCTCATCATACGTTTCATTGATTAATAGACTTTATAAAAACGTATATAATTATTGCTCCGAGTGTCAATAGATATGAAAACCACCCTAGTATTAATAGTTTCAATAAACAAATTCTAAAATTTAAATATGGTCATTCACACTATAATTAAAATTAAAATACAAAAGAGAATATATTTATGTAATTATTTTGAGTTATCACTTCTCTCGGCAGTTAGTGTGACTGCCTCGACTTTTTTTGTAGGTTGGTACAACTGTAATTACCTGTACACGGCCATATTGGATATAAGCGATTTTTTTTTTATTGTAGCACGACAAAGTAACTGCGCTATGCCTGATGGTAAGCATAGTACAATCCAAAAACAGTGGCGAACACCGAGAGACAAACTATCCATCGTCGGTCGCCGCTGTCATGCCGGCCATAATAACGAAAGTCACCCGGTACTGGATATGCACAGGCTGATCCCGAAACGCGACACGCAAAACCGAGTCACTATGACGGGCTTTTTCGCCATATACATGGTGGTTGCGACCCAGTCGGACTCTAAAACCCTACCAGCCCGCTATCGCCATTGCCTCGTTCGTTGATCAGCAGGGTGCACCACGTGCAGGTGAGGTTGGCTTGAATGTCTCGAGTCTTAAGATGTTACTCGACACCCCTTACATCCCAAAAATGCATGCAAATCAATAATGCATGCAGGGCTATTCGTCGGCCCCTGTGCTCGGTCCTATCGCACATATAACAAATAATGTCGTTCCACGTTCGCGTTTTTTTAAAAGCTCGCCCCCTCTCTAGTTCGTTGGAACTGCTATCTCTAACGTTGAATGTGGGATATCAATGAATAATGTAACGAACTTTTTTTGCGTAGATAGAACGAGTGCGTGTTTTACTAGTTTGTATTGCAATTTCGTGTTGATTTTGTTAGTTCTGAGTTATGGCTTCGTTTGTCAGTTTTATAGGTGTGTGTGCGTGTTATTTGGTGAAGACCTGAAAAAATTATTGTAAATCCTTAATTTTGGTATATACCTACACGTATTTAGACAAAAACGAATTATAAAATTCTACCTATTTTCTAAATATCTAGTTTTGCTAATGAGTTAAATGAAACTAGCGAAGTCAAGTCAGTCAAACATAACATAAGGATATTGAAAGACTTTCTCAAATTCTGACGTCACAGCTAATTCGTCGATTCTCAAGTATTATATTGCCGATAGGTCTTCAAGAAGTCTGGGTTTAATTTATTAACTCTTTCTTGTTCTACCATTGTATAAGATAGGTTATTAATTATATGATCAGTAAATGTCACATCTGTTCTATAGTCATTTTGAAACGCGTAGTTTAAAAACAATTTACATAATCCTATATATATATATATATATATATATATATATATACCCGCGGCTTCGCACACGTTTTTTAAATATATTAAATAAATATAACATTATGATTAGATGTGTAAATTACAGAAATACTCTCTCAAAAATATTTGTAAGACACGCACATCATATACAGTAACAGGTAACATGTACCTTACATATGTAAATACTAACAGTGTGTCGAATGGGATGGGATTTATCATCAGCTACATGCCTAAAACTTTAAAACTACTATATACTATCCTCAATGTTCATTTACACTATATTAGAAAGTATTAAAAATATTAAGCTATACATTTTCGAACATGTTTTAAATCTTTTATTATATAGATATAATATGCCCATATTGTCGATATAATTAGGTTATTGATATACGTTGCTATAATTTAAATCACATATAAACATTAGACTTTCAATTATATTTATTCTTGGAGTCCATTACAGTGCACGTCTCACGCGCATGTTTACAGTGAACAACATATTTTGAATCAATTCCACACAGACGGATGCACGGGTAACAGTTCATCACTACATAGTGTAAAACAAAGTCCTCTGCCACGTCTCTCTATATGTCTGTTCGCGTTAAGATCAAAAACTACAGAACGCATCTTCATGCCGTTTTCACTAATATGTAAAATGATTCTTGATCAAGGTTTAGGTATAGTTTGTTTTATTGTCAGGGCGGGCAACATCTACTGAATTCGCTAGCTTAAAATAAAACGGCTAATTAGTTATTTGTCCGTAAAATTTCCGTTCAAATATTACTTGTAGTCCGGTGAAGCTGTTAAGACCTTGCTAGGTCAATAGCGTAATCAATTTTAAGAAAAAAAAACGATTAAATAGGTCCAGCCGTTTTGGAGATTACTCGGAACAAATAAACAAACAAACATATCAACAGAATAAAAAAAAATGTTGATATTTGTAGCACCACAGATATATGTATTCACCAAAAAGTATTTATTTTAATATTAAGTACATACACACACTTTATTTCTATAATACGTTATATATCACAAATCAAAAATTGGGCACAAAACTAACATACAATAAACTTTTTGAGGAGTTTTTGGCGGGATTTCAGCCTGCCATGTAGGGGATTTTATATTTTATTCATAATCTTGTGTTACTTGACTCTATATTCTGTGAAATTGGCGGCGTTTTATGTAATATGGTTCGTTTATTGTGCATAAGTGAAATAAATGAAAAATAATACCACGACGCATGAATTCTGTGGTCTTAAATATTAAAAAGATAAAAATTTACGAAATATTATATAAAGGATTTGGCGCTTATACCTTTTCATTAACTTGGACATAAAACTGGCTAAAGAATACATAATAACTACCTATATTGACAACTTCAGAATTGGCAGTATGGATCAATTCCTTCGCCAGTCTTATTGGACGAATGTTATTACTACTAAACTATTTGAATAACAACACAAAATAAACTTTGGGAATGCTTGCGATGTAAACGTACCACGTATAACCAGAAATTGGAAACAAAACTAACGTAGAATAAACTATTTGAATAAATAAACTCTGAAAATATTTGCCGAGAATGTTATCTTGTTACCATGGCAACGCATATAATACTAACGGTAACACGCAGCTGAAGCTCTTAAAATAGCCCGATTTTGAGACATTCTTCATTAGTGCTCCGCTCCTATTGGTTTTAACGTGATGATATGTAGCCTATAGTCATCCTCGATAAGTGAGCTATCCAACACTGAAAGAAATTTTCACATCGGATCGGTAGTTCTTGCGATTAGCGCATTCAGCCATACAAACAAACAAGCTCTTCAGCTTTATATATTAGTATAGATTACAACCTACTTACTTACCTACATGCTAAATTAAAAAAAAACATACAGTCGAATTAATAACCTCCTCCTTTTTTTGAAGTCGGTTAAAAATACGCTAAACGCCCGATTAAAATTTACACAAAATGTCTAGTACATTTTGAGCAGGCAATTATAGAACGCACTTTCCGCGCACGTATTTCGATATGCACGTTCTTAGGTTCGCTTATTTCCCTCGGGGCTCTTTGGTTTACTTGAAAGGTTCTGACCCACTGAACTAAACGTAAGCGCTAGAATAGCTAATCTGAATAGAAACAATGCGCCATGGACAAGTAGCGCGGAACGAGCGATTAATTTTCATATAGTACAAAACACATGGAGTACTTCTATTGGAAAACGTATTATTGCTCACGTGATGGATAGCTTTAATTTTCTATATAATCGGTCATTCTAATTAAATCAACACTGCTTTATACAATTTGGACTCTCGAACGATGCTTATGAACGTCAAAACTAGTACCAGTTCGGAAAACAACCCAGTCATAGAGAAGAACCAGAAACAAACTCGAACGGGTTTATCTTTCTAACATATATATATATATCATGAATACATTACATGTCTTAATCGTTTTCGGTGAATGCACAGAGAGAAATGACAATTCCAGACGTCACCATCGTTCATATATTGATCCACCTAAAATAACGTTTTGACACCAAACCAGCTTGATATGAAGATAAAGATATTTGTCATACGATAATTGTGATATTATATAAACGTTTTCACATTTCGACTTCTTTCGTTTTTTTTTTTTTTTTTTTCGAAATGTCTACGCTATTGTCCCAGCAAGGTCTTAACAGCTTCACCGGACTACTAAGGCGAGCGATTAAGGCACTCAGCCGATTTTATTTTGGCAACCAGCTCAAGGGTGCACAGCACACCTCGGCTTGGCTGTTGCCTGTTGCATGCAAAATCGCGACCTATCTTAGCTAACCTAGCTAACTATTCATATGTGTATGTGTTGTTGAAACGTATATGTGTACCAAGCATACACGCCTCAACAACTCCTCCATATATTTATTATCGGAAAATTAAGAGTTTTTCAGTTCGATGAAGAAAAAAAGTAAACCCTTCCACTTTCACGTGTAAGCGTGTAGGCGTGCACGTGTGTGGGGGTGATTGTGTAGTGTTGTAGCAGTGATGTATATTTGTGTGTCACCGTATCGCGCAAGCAACGTACTCAAGGGCTCCCTACCGAGGGATCGAACCTAGGCTTGAGCCACTGCCGTGGGAGGCCTAATCGGGTGTGCGGGAGCGAAATTAAACCCCAGACCACGGCGGCGTGATCTGTGGTTACGCGGGCGTGGGCGTGAGCACTCTCTGTTTCGAGGGACAGGCTGGTACTGATCGTTCGCTGACGTGATTAAATCAGGAGGGTCGGTAAAAATGCATCGCGGACGTCTTTTATAACGCGCAGAGTTAGGTACGGGTTCATAGTTTGAGGCGGATACCACTAACGGATTGGGATGATTCGCAGCTTTTTCAAAATAACTAATCGTAAGTGATTTTACGTACGCCCAGATAGAAGGGATCTCTAGGTCTAGATGCATTATTACCGACCCTCCTGATTTAATCACGTCAGCGAACGATCAGTACCAGCCTGTCCCTCGAAACAGAGCGTGCTCACGCCCACGCCCGCGTAACCACAGAAAACGAATTTTAAATATATTTTCAATATATTTTTATAAATAATCTCTGTACCACTCATAATACAGTGCCTCACAACATAGTAATTTATCAATGTTGATATGTTTCTATTGTAGATTATTCTACATTATTACACTGAATATTTGGCATTAAATTCATAACGTGTATTTGTCACATTTGATATTGGCGAAATTGCCTATGTAAGGCAGAGGTCATACCGGAAAGAATCAATCAGGCCAGCTTTTATATATTATATTCATCCGAACTACGTTCAAGCTACCTGGCTGCCGGTAAACGTTGCGTTTATTTGTGCATATCGTACCTTTACAGACAAAATATTGATTTTTAAATCATTTTAGGATGTTTTTTTTTTCACTAACTTTGAAACGTTATTAAAATAGAATTATTATTAAAAGACACTTTCAGTATAAATTTCATCTTTCATACTAATTCAGTTATTTACTCAATATTTAGACCGATTTATTGCTATAAAAATAATATGTGTATGGAATAACTTAGCTATAGCTATAATTTAGTGCAGTACTGGCTACACGATAATTGGAGCAGCGTATGTTATCGACGCATATATTTAAGATGGCGTCAGTTCTAAGTCATACATTTACGTTTATCGTTGTTATATATGGTGAAATCTTAGTATTAATAATGTTTAAAACGATGAAAAAATAATTGGTTTGAAATTAAATATTTTTATTTACAAATTATATCAGCGGGCGTATGATTGTTTATAAAAAAATGTGTCTGACTGTGATAAATTCAGGTTTTTAAATGCGTTTAAAAGTTACTGAAAAAAAATGTTCCTTAACTTATTTATAAATCAAAATTAATTAAATCAAAATGCGCATTAAAAATACAACGTTAACCAGCTACCACGTATCCTAAATTCTGTCATTCTATTAACATTCTATTCTATAATTCTATCCTAAGTTCTGTATATATGGATAATTTGTGTAGGTGGTAGTGCCACGCTGAAGCTGTAACTGGTTTCAGAATGAATGGGTTGTTTCGCTCGGGCTAATAACACCCTCTCACAGAAAACTGACTTGAAATAACATTGCTTGCGTTGTAGTGTTTCCTTCGATCAGTGAGAGTGCCGGAGACCTACCTTTCTTCCCCTTTCCTCCTTTCCCTTCCCTTACCCTCCCCCTCTCCCATAAACAGGTAAGCAACGCACTTGCGACACCCCTGGTGTTGCTAGTGTCTATAGACGGTGGTGGTCACTTAAAATCACGTGACCCACCTGTTCGTTTGCCTCCTATGATACAAAAAAATATATTGATATATCAAAGAACCAGGTATTCTAAAATTCTTTTTCTTCCAACGTTGCCGGCTCTTGAACTAAGATGTTGCAAAAAAGTCTAGTTACGTTAACTACAAATTTTTATTTGTCGTTATCCTGGAGAATCACTTGCGTTTTATGGGACAAAAAGTATCTTAGATGTAATCTCGTAATATTAGTTATCACTATGTAAAGTTTCGTCAAGATTGGTTCAGTACTTTCAGAGAGATGCGTGTTCATATGGACAGACAGACAGACAGACAAAAATTGCAAAAAGATTATTTTTGGCTTCCATATCGATAACATAGTCTACCCTGATTAAAATTAAAAAAAAAATGTACAGATTTCGACTTGTTACAGTTTTATCATAGTAAATCATAGTATAGATTACATAAGCTAAGATAACTAAGATAGGTCGCGAGTTTGCATGTAACAGGCAATAGCCAAGCCGAGGTGTGCCGTGCCCCCTCGAGCTAGTTGCCCAAATAAAATCGGCTGAGTGCCTTAAGCGCTCGCCTTAGTAGTTCGGTGAAGCTGTTAAGACCTTGCTTTTTTAAACTAAGTGTCGTATATCATGCAATTTGAATTTAGAATTCCAAGTTGAATAAAAAGTATCGATTTCAACGCTAGCCAGTATTGAAAAAAACCTATAATTATACGAGTAAATAATAGTAGTGCTGGCGAGCAGTGAAACATGGTATGAGTTGTGGGGACTAAGGGTGGGAAAAATAATTACATAGTTATAGGCCTTTTTCTAATGCCCTCCTATCACCCTCAAGTTCAAAATTTGTCGCCAGGCACCTATAAGTGGTTAGCTTTTAGGTTAGGTTAGGTTTAGGTTAGCTGGCGAGGGCTAGCTTTTCTCTAGGTATAGTGTTTACCACTTTAGATTGAGTACATCGTCTTTTTAATGTCATGTGAGATTGTAGGCAAACAAAATATTAATATGAACACGATTGAAACTATGAGACACGGTTAGTGTCTTGAGTTTTGGCTGAATCTTGGAAAGTTTTGTAGTGGTTTTTATATTTTATATATAACCTTGTGTTATTTGGCGCTGTACTTTGTAATATCGGTGGTGATTTTTTTTTTCGATCTGACCACGCTATTGACATAGCAAAGTCTTAGCAGCTTCACCGGACTACTAAGTCGAGCGCTTAATTCACTCAGCTGATTTTATTTGACAACTCGCTCTAGGGTGTACGACGGCACACCTCGACTTGGACTGTTGTCTGATACATGCAATTCGCGACCTATCTGAGCTAACCTAAACTAAGCTAACTATTCATACATATATGAGTTGTTGAAACATATATATGTACCAAGCATAAGTACATACCTCAATAACTCTTATATATATTTCGTATCGGATAATTTTCTAAACTATTTCAGTTTGATAAGGAAAAGAAATAAGACGCTTCCACTTTCATGCGTAAGCGTGCATGGAGGTGACATGTGTAAAGTTGTCGCAGTGATGTAAGATTTTACGTCACTGTATCGCGCGAGTACCGCACTCAAGGGCTATATTGGTGGTGTTTTATGTAATATAGTTTGGTGATTGTGTACAAGTGACGTGGATCGGAATTAATAACACGGAGTATGGATTCTGACTTGCCCCTAAACTACCTCGAAAATTCTAACAAGACGGCTATCATCTTATTAGTTTATTGAAAGAATATATTCAAGAAACTTGTAATGTCATTACCTACTGGACAATGGCAGTAATGATCTAGAAGAATGGTTGCCAAACGTAAGTAAAATAGTATATATACCAGATTAGGCCCCCCTCGACAGCGGCTCAAGCCTAGGTCCGTTCCCTCGGCGTTGAGCCCTTGAGTACGCTGCTCACGCGATACAGCGACACAAAACCTTACATCACTGCTACAAATTTACACACATCACCTATACACACGTGCACGCATACACGCTTACACACTGTTTTCCTTTTGTACCAGAGAAATAAACGACAAAGATTCTACCCTTTGTTTTCCCTGTCATATCCTATATACAATAGTTTAGAGGATTTTTTCCGACACAAAATACATATAGGAGTTGTTGAAGCACGCATGCTTGGTACACATGCATGTTTCAATAACTCATATACGTATATCTAGATTGCTTAGCTTAGGTTAGCTCAGATAGGTCGCGATTTTTGCACGAAACAGGCGACAGCTCAAGCCGAGGTGTGCCGTGCACCCTTGAGTTAGTCGCCCAAACATCCCAAATCGGCTGAGTGCCTTCAGCGCTCGCCTCAATAGTTCGGTGAAGCTGTAAAGAGCATTTCAGGTCAACAGCAATTTCATTTCTAAAAAAAATACAGACCTATATGGAAATATAATGTTGTATGTTTTGGTAGTAATATTATATTTAATCTGTGTTAAGGTCATTAACATTGTAATAAGGTTAACTGAGAAATAAAATGAGACCAATTAGCAGTCTGCATTAATTTATCGTACAAGGTAATCAAATTTGATAATAAATGAATTGCGATGTTTCACAACAACGAACGTGCCAGCCCTAAATTTATACTGTTCCGAGAAAATATACGCGTGCAGAATTTTACAGTGAAACAATTTAAAGTTTTGTACGTCTTGACTAAGCCATATCCTGCAGGGTGTTGATAATTGAATAAAAAGCGAATACTTGTTTGCTTCTTCAGGCTTGATTACACTTTTGAGTAAAGAATATTATAATTCTTTCAGAATATCATATTAACTACATATTTATATCTTCTATACCTATAATAATAATGTAAATGTAATGTGTTTGTACTTTTTAACCGACTTCGAAAAAGGAGGAGGTTCTATGTTCGGTTGTATGTTTTTTTTTTATGTATGTTAATCGATATCTCCGTCAATTGTGAACCGATTTTAATGATTCTTTTTTTGTATATGCTATACTCCAAGGTGGTCCCATATAAATTTGAATAAAATATTCAACCCCTAAGGGGGTGAAATATCGTTTATTTGATTTTCACCCACTTCGTGTCTACGTATATTCTTGTACTTGAAACCGATTTCAACAATTTTATTTGAATTACCGATACCTGGGAATAGGTGTTCTTCAAATTAACAAGAAATCCAGCCATAAGAGTTGAAAATAAAGGGATGAATAAAGCTTATATGAATAAATGAACTTCCCCATAAGCTAAATTTAATGAAAACTTGGAAGAAATTGTTGCAGTGATAAGAATATCATTTAATCAATCCTGATTTGATCATGAAAATTGAGAAATTGGAATGGAACTCCTCAACGGCTTACAGAAGCTATCTTGTGTTTGGATACATATGACTCGTTTGATGAGGACTAACATGTGGGGTTATGACTGTTGAGGCAATTTCCGTGAAACGGACATTAGGAAAGATGAGGTTCTGAAATTCGTTCACAATCAACCTAAGTTGACCAGTTGGATCTAGTACGGTGTAATATCATGTTTGTTTGTCAAGTTATGAATTTATAATTAATTAGAACTATATAAATATATTTATATACACTAAAAATGGAAAAATAAAATTTTTTACAAAAAAAATTGAACCGACTTCGATATCAAAAACTTATAAAGCACTGAAAAGTGAAAAAAATATATTATTAAACTAGCTGTTACCCGCGGCTTCGCACGCGTTTTTTTAATATATTAAATAAATTTAAAATTGTGATTACACATCTAGTGTAAATTACAATAATACTATTTCAAAAATATTTGTATCACACGCACATCATCTACTGTAACAGGTAACGTGTACGTTATGTATGTGAATACTAATAGTGTATCGAATGGGATGGAATTATGATCAGCCACATAACTGGAATTTTAAACCATATATCACCCTCAGTGCTCACACTATATAAGAAAATAATGAAAATATGAAGCTACACATTATCGAACAATATTAAATAAAACAGCTAATTAGTTACTTATTTGCCCGTAAAATTCCCGTTCAAATATTACTTGTAGTCCGGTGAAGCTGTTAAGCGTAGTCATTTCTAAGAAAAAAAAACATTCAAATAGGTCCAGTCGTTTCGGAGATTACCCGGAACAAATAAAAAAACAGACATATCGACAGAGTTAAAAAAAATGTTGATGTTTGTAGCATCACAGATTGTATTCACCAAAAATAATTTATTTTAATATAAATTACACTCACTTTACTTTTATAATACGTAATATATCACAAATAAAAAATTGGCAACATAACTAATGTAGAATAGAGTTTTTTAAGAGTGTTTGACGGGATTTCAGTCTGTCATGTAGTGGATTTTATATTTTTTTCATAATATTGTGTTACATGATTCTATATCGTGTAGAAATTGGTTGCGTATTATATAATATCGTTCGTTTATTTTGCATAAGTGAAATGAATGAAAAATAAAACCACGAAGCATTAATTCTATGATCTTGAAGATTAAGAAGATAAAAAATTACGTTATATTATGTAGAGGATTCGGCGCTTATACCTTTACATTAACTTGGACATAGAAGAAAACTAATTATATTGACAACTTCCGAATTGGCTGTATAGATTAATTCCTTCGACTGTCTTATTGGACGAATATTATTACTACTAAACTTTCTGAATAACAACACAAAATAAACTTAAGAAATGTTTGCGATATAAACGTAACACGTATAATTAAAAATCGAAAACAAAACTAACGTAGAATAAACTTTTTTAATAGGAATACAAAATAAATCATGAAAATATTTTTGATAGAATGTTATCGCGTTACCATGGCAACGCATATAATACTGACATTAACACGCAGCGGAAGCTTCCTAAGTAGCCCGATTTTGAGACATTCTTCATTAGTGCTCAGCTCCTTTTGGTTTTAACGTGATGATATGTAGCCTAGAGCCATCCTCGATAAATGAGCTATCTAACACTAAAAGAAACTTTTAAATCGGATCTGTAGTTCTTGAGATTATCGCGTTCAACCAAACAAACAAACAAACAAACTCTTCAGCTTTATATATTAGTATAGATTAATCAAATTAAATAAAATATATGAATTTTTGCGCTACCTAGAGATATACTGGAAGTCGGTGCCAACCGAAAATCATATCTACATAGGTACGAAGTCCACTCTATACATATATATATCTATACATAGTATAAAATAAAGTCCCCAGCCGCGTCTGTCTGTCTGTCTGTTCGCGATAAACTCAAAAACTACTCAACGGGTTTTCATACGGTTTTCACCAGTGTATAAAGCAATTCATGAGGAACGTTTTAGTATATAAATATGTCAGGGTTTCATATAGATTGGTTGAAATATAACGATAATTGTGGGACAAGTCGGAAAAAGTCAAACCGCCTGGGTATTTTCATAGAAAACGCTGCCTAATCCTTTTGAGATATAACAATGTATGTTGGGTAAATGTAATAAGGTTTACTTTTGTTTGTTTAGAAAGTGACATGCATTGCAAAATGTATTGACAACGTAATATAATAACAATGACATGACACATTTTTCTTTTTGTTTTTAGCCAGGTGTAAATAATGACACAACAGAGACGATGTACCTAGATCTACAAAAAAGTCTGTGAGGACATATATCTATTTTTTTAAGGATAGCTCACTATACTCATTATATATTCTAGAAAAGGGTGACATAAAATTCTAAGGCTTTTAGACGTATACAGTATTAATAATTATAAATTTAAATAGGTTTTATGCACATTCTTATCTTCCGTGTTAGTGGTCGAATTCCTCCAAAATGGCTAGACCGATTTCTCGAAATTTTTAAGGTGTATTTGATAGGTATGACAATGGTCGTAAAGTAGATTTTATGCCTCTAGGTGATTACGGTGTCCCTATCCAGACTTCTTATTATGTGATTTTTGTTCTTATTTGCCATGAAACATATATGTGATCCCAAATTTACATCTTCTTGACCTTACCCTTCCAGTAGTAGATTTTAGCACTTTTTTAATTAACAATATCCAAATGATTCAATGATCATTCGTATTCCAAACAAAACGAAATTATTGATGTTACTTCATAATAAATGACGCTAGGTTCGTTTTAACCAAATTTCTTCCCTA
>JACEII010000028.1:3717819-3728183 GCA_014332785.1 Antheraea mylitta | reverse complement strand
TTTAACCAAATTTCTTCCCTACATACGTGAATCATCTACTTTTTTTTCTCGATTTGACTACGTTATTGACCCAGCAAGGTTTTAACAGCTTCACCGGACTACAAATTTACTAAACCAACTAGATTTATTTTGCATTTGCTGTGTATCACAATGATGATTATATATTGATTTTAAATTACAAGAAATTAATTGTTACCCGCTGCTTTGCCCGCGTGAATTAAGTGAGACTGTTGTTTGATCTATTCGGCAGGCATTTTCTTATAGATACTCAACTCTTAATGTGTTTAACGTTAAAAAAATATCAACTTATCATTTACTAGCGAGCTTGGCTGATGTTGTCCCGCCCTGATTATAAAAAACCTATCACAAATTATATACAAAAACCTTCATCATGAATCACTTTATCTATTCGTGAAAAACTTATAATAATCCGTTCAATAGATTTATAGTTTATCGCAAACAGACAAACGGACAGACAGACACGGTGGGGGCTTTGTTTTTCTAATAAGTAATGATAATAATAAAGGTCTATATACATATAATATATCGGTGACTAGACCAATGCTGTACATCATTACATAGTATAAAATAATCCCCTACCACGTCTGTTTGTCTGTTTGCGATAAACTCAAAAACTACTAAATGAATAAATAATCAGTGAATAAAGTCATTTGCAAGGAGCGTTTTGTTATATAATAAGTCAAGGTTTTACATAAATGATGGAAATGTCGGAAAAAGTCGTCGCAAAAGAAGTTTTAATCGAAAACCCTTTAGGATATAACAGAACTGATGCCCAAGATACTCATTATGTCTTTTAAAATAATTGTGACGTACAATAGGATAATTCGAAAGTTATTTATATGGAGTCAGTTTTAATGCTTATTAACTGGAATACGTAACTTACATTAATAATTTCAGGCAATTTCTAAAAATCTTCTACAATGTTGCATTTTGTTTTTTATTTGTTGTATTTATGCAGGTAGATAGGTACTAAAATACTTATTAATATGGAACTTTTTATATATTTTATTTCGTGTTGTAATTCAGTACATTTGCTAAGTTTGAGTGTATAAAATTGTTTGCCTTAATGAATGAAAGAGTTTTTGTTGTTATTGAAACTTTTGATACCCCATTTCGATATTATTTATTCTCTATATTGCTTACGTAGTATTCAGCATAGTCCGACTTTTTCTAAACTTCCCAATTATCATAATTATTAAATTTCGTTTGTATCAATGACTTTGTAAAGGAATTTGTGTAGTTCTGGCATGGCTACCAGAACCTAATGAGATCTAGGTTACTGAAGCTGTTGATCTTCTTGCTAAATAAGCTATACAGACAATATTTAGATCACTATAAAACCTATGTTCAGGATTTCTCTAAATAAGATTGATCTGCATGCATCATGGAACTCAAACTGAAATGTATATAAACAAATTACTGGCATATCATATGCTTCCATTCAGGATAACATACCGGGTATGCTATGGCTTTGTAAGATTTGTGAGTGTTGCAAGTTTGCTGAGTCTACTATATGTAGGCTAAGGATTTATCAGTAGAGGTATGCTGTTCAGGCCATCTCAGAGCCAGGGACAACTCAGTATGTGAATTTGGGTTTGATGAAGGCACTCTAGAGTAAATTTCTTTCAATGGCTCTAATTTAGTGTATTGTATGATATTTTACTTAACAGTATAGTACGTTTGTCTAATTTTAATTAAGTCATATTTTCTTCTTTTGTCGATATTCTACCTAATTGTATATGTTTTACCAAAATTAAACTTTAACATAACACAATAAGTAACTATAATTATTATGTAAATGTATGTTTATTTAAGACATAATAGCTGTAAGTGTTGTTTGTCTTAGTGTATTTCTCAAATTATATAGTTCGTATCTATAAACTCCCTTATTAAAAAGGTGTAGTTGAAGTTTACAGATTCCATGTACACCATACAAATTCTTATGAAAAGAAATAGTTAAATCAAACTGAAAATGTGATGCAGATAAAGTTTACATTTTACAGTATTTTAATTGATAGAGTGGGTTAGAAGATAATGGGAAATAAAAAACTATAAACCAGTAAAATTATTACGTAGGCGAGGGCCAGAGGAGCAACCCAGGAGATACTGGAAAGACATTTTTTGCTAATATAGGTATATAGGGTAGTTTGGATTCACAATAGGATCGAGTAGGTGTCGTTATAGTCGGGATCTTGGTTTTTTAAGATTTTTCGCTTCTGGAAATAAAATTGGTACCAGTAATAACCGATTTGGCGCAGACAAAGTCGCGCGGGTCAGCTAGTATATATATATGATTTTCGGTTGGCACCGACTTCCAGTATATCTCTAGGTAGCGCAAAAATTCATATATTTTATTTAATTTGATTAATTTAATAATATATTTATTTTTCACTCTTCAGTGCTTTATAAGTTTTTGATATCAAAGTCGGTTCAATTTTTTTTGTAAAAATTTTTAGATTTTTGGAGATAAAAATGTTGCAGATTTTACAATAAGTAATAAAATACATTTTAATCATTTTTAGAAATGTCTGTTTGTTTACAATAAAACATATCCGTGAGTAACATTTAGACTTAGTATCACTAAAATCTGTGCACTCTATAAAAATATTGTAATTCTAATGACGACGTAATTATATTACTAGAGAAAAGCATACGTAGACGGAGTCGCGGGGACAGCTAGTATATAAATAAAATAATAAATATCTACCGCTGTCCACGCAACTCATGGGAACTACTGCATACATTTACACAATTTTTTTCTTAGTTTAACTTAATAAACACTAATTTCTAAGGATTTAGGAAATGGGGCAAACGGTTTATTACGTATGTGCAAGAGACGAGAAGTAAATGCAAACAATGTTTATACTCTGGTACGTAGGCTTTAATCGCAAACATATTTTACTTCGCAGCAAGAGCTGCACACAGCAATCCGCCTACATGTGACACAATTACGAGATGTCAGGTAGTTCACTACAATTTACGATAAATCAAAACTATTTACTTTCGAAACCAGTGATGTAAAATATAACTTGAAATATGGGTTAGTGTAAATCTTTTATTTTTTTTTTTCGAAATGTCTACGTTATTGACCCAGCAAGGTTTTAACAGCTTCACCGGACTACTAAGGCGAGCGCTTAAGGCACTCAGCCGATTTTATTTTGGCAATCAGCTCAAGGGTGCACGGCACATCTCGGCTTGGCTGTTGCCTGTTGCATGCAAAATCGCGACCTATCTTAGTTAACCTAGCTAACTATTCATATATGTATGAGTTGTTGAAACGCATATGTGTACCAAGCATACACGCCTCAACAACTCCTCCATATATTTACTATCGGAAAATTGAGAGTTTTTCAGTTCGATAAGGGAAAAAAGTAAACCCTTCCACTTTCATGTGTAATCGTGGAGGCGTGCACGTGTGTGGGGGTGATCGTGTAGTGTTGTAGCAGTGATGTATATTTGTGTATCACCGTATCGCGCAAGCAACGCACTCAAGGGCTCCCTACCGAGGGATCGAACCTAGGCTTGAGCCGCTGCCGTGGGAAGCCTAATCGGGTGGTGTAAATCTAATACCAGCAAGTTATTAAAGATACTACAATACGAAGACTCGACTACGAGTGCAATATCATGTCACGGTTTGCTGTGATAAAATTCATGTTTTATAACCGTTTGTTAAAAGTAAAAGCCATGTCTAACAACCCACTAATGTAAATATTTGTTTCTCTTAGTTTCCTGTGACTATTTAATTTCACGTGGACCTGAGTATAGTACAATGACTTTTATATTAGAGGCGTTGGTGCAAGTCTTGTCAAATACTATCAAAATATTAGTGGTAGAGGCACTCTGAAGATAGAACTGGTTTCAGCATGAATGGATCGGCTCGTCCGGGGTAGTACCAACCTCTCATAGAAAACCGACGAAAAGTAACAGTGCTGGCATTGTTGCGTTTCGTTCGATCAGTGAAAGCGCCGGAGGACCATCTCTCCCTCTCCCTACGTTCCCTCCTTCCCCCGCCCCCACCAAAACAGGCTGGCTACGAACTTGCGACTTCTCTGGTGTTGCTGGTGTCTATGGACGTTGGTGTTCACTTAACATCAGATGACTCACCTATTCGTTTGCTTTCTATGATATAAAAATATAAAAAATATATTATTTTTCGTGTATTCAATGGCGACGCGACGCTCCCTATTACAAGTTTTTTTCTTTCAATCATAACCCAGCCATGGGAGAGTAACGACTATGTTGCGAATTTTATTATAATAAAGCAAATATTTCAAGAAATGTGATCATTTTAGTTTATTGTATGTGTTTGGCAAATCTGGATTTGCCCTTATCAAGCAAATTTGTTATTGCTTCGTTATTGTGAAATATGTAACCAATGAGACAATCTACCGTCCCGTTTTTCCGAAGTGGACTAGCTGGAGTGTATATGGCGCTAGTCTGTTTCATGTTGTCGTGTTTTCAAACTGCGGCGTTAAGTAATTAATTACACTTATTAAGTAGTTAACTCGTTTGAAAGATGTAGGTCCTATGGTGATAATTGTGCACGCACTCCTTGAACGTAACCATTAATGTGTGTTATGCAGTTTGTCTGTCTACAGCCCATAACTTTCAAACAGAGCTGCTTTTCCTTATACTATTTAGGCAATATACACAATACCTGAATTACGATGCGATATATAGTTCATATAAAGCAAATTCCATCGGCAGTCGTTGCTATCATGCCGACCTTCAGAAATGTCCGTTCACATACCGTTTGTAAGAGCTGGTATAGTAAGAAAGAGAACGTTGTCCTAGAAATTATTTCACATGTGTACAGTACGCGGCGAACATAAGAATCTGTAAATCTCTTTATTCTTGCCGAATAGATGCTACCGTATAACTATGACTACGTATATCAGTCCACGTAGTTCTGTAGTAGAAAGAATAGAATACTGTTATACAGTTCTTCAGAAGTTTCAGAATATCATACGATAAAACAGGTTCGACGAGGGAAATTCCCTTCACTATGAAAGCAATTTAAAAAAGTGCTTTTATTTTTTGGCATTCATTCAAGATTATTACTGTCATTGTCGAGTACGCAATAATATTACAAGTGTAGGTGGTAGAGCCATGCTGAAGCTATTACTGGTTTCAGTATGAATGGGTCGGCTCGTTCGGGGTAGTAGTCTCACAGAAAACCGACGTGAAGTAACATGTAAGTGCTTGCATTGTTGCGTTTCGTCCGGTCAGTGAGAGCGCCGGAGGCCCAACTCCCCTCCCCTTACCCCTCTTTCCATCCCTCCCCCTTTACCCCTTCTCCCAAACACAAGATGGCAACGCGCTTGCGACTCTCCTCGTTTTGCAAGTGTCTATGGACGACGGTGATCATTTTACATCAGGTGATCCGTCTGTTCGTTTGTGTCTTAAGACATAAAAAAAGTGTCGTCATAATTTCGATGGTGGCTTCCTTGTTAGATTTTGCCATGGAGTTTTAGTGGCATCTCAGAATTCATGCTCCGTCGTATTATTTCCCATCCACTTTACTCGTGCGTAGTAACCGAATTAATTTCGGTTAAACACCTCCAATATTACAAAATATAGAGTCAAATAACGCAAGATTATGAATCAAATATAAAATTCAAGGCAAGGCAGACTAAGATCCCGCAAAAAGTCCAAAACTGTTTTTATTGCGGCTGTGGCCGAAATTCCAGTAGTGTCCAGCTTGTTAAAACGACACTTCACACGTCACTTACAGCTACATAAACATTCCTCAACACTTAAGTCAATGACAATGTAATTAACCAGTCGTAAAGATAAATAGTAATTTTGTAGCGACAACCTCACTCCGCCACACCACGTGGCGTGGGCGGACCGAGATATTCAACCGTTTACACTAAAGTTATGAATGAACTAACAGTTTTGAATCTTATCACATATACATAATACTTATTTTTACATGAGGACGTCAGAATCTAGGTATGCGACAACGAAGGACGCAGATTCCGGTCCTTCCTACATGATTTTTAACCGACTTCAAAAAAAGGAGGAGGTTATCAATTCGACTGTATGTTTTTTTTTTATGTTTGTTATCTCATAACTTTGGACTGGCTGAACCGATTTTGAAGATTCTTTTTTTATTTGAAAGCTAGTGCTTGCCGTGTGGTCCCATTTTGTCCCATTTGGTCCAGTTCTGTCAACAGCATCCAGTGCAAAACCGTATAAGTGTTAAATTTGCATTTGGTGTGTATACGACAAATAGACGAATAACTCAATATCATGCCAACCAATTTCGATGATTCCTTTTTTATTGTAAAGGGTGTTCTTCAAGGGTAGTTTGATGAGAGTTTGGTTAGGTTCTGATTATGGGATCCCTGTCAAAGTAACACAACTTTCAAGAAAAAAGTCTACTCCTTTCTTAAGGGCCGGCAATGCATCTGTGATTCCTCTCGTGTTGCAGGTATCCATGGGCGACGGTGATCACTTACCATCAGATGACCCACATGTTATAGAAAAAAAAATTATGTACACTAAAAATGGAAAAATAAAGTAAATTTTCAAAAAAAAGAATTAACCGACTTCAATATTAATCAGAGGCATAAAAATAAGGCACTGAAAATCGGAAAATAAATAGTTTATCAAATTAACCAAATTTAATGAAACATATGAGTATGTGTGCTACCAAGAGATGCATTGGAAGTCGGTGCCTTTGTACCTAGATGTAGATGATATGATTTTCGGTTGGCACCGATTTCCAATACATCTCTTGGTAACACACATATTCATATGTTTCGTTAAATTTGGTTAATTTGATAAACTATTTATTTTCCGGTTTTCAGTGCCTTATTTTTATGCCTCTGATTAATATTGAAGTCGGTTAATTCTTTTTTTTTGATAATTTACTTTATGATTCATATTTTTAATGATGTACCGTCAGGGACACAAGTAAAATGAATATATGTTTTTTTTATTATACATCGAGGTAGGACGGTACTAGTTACTTATGACAAAATTTAAAAACAAACTATGATGACTAAATAGCATACAGTTTTGCTACATGTATACTACATACAAAAAACTCCTTAAAATATGATAAGTATGGAAATATAACATTCATTCTAAAATTAATCACTGCTACTTATTTTACCCTATTGAACTTGTAAATGATTTCGTCATCTAAATCCATAGTTGAACCTAAGAATGCTAACGAATTTGGGAATATATATGGGATAAATGTTACGAATACGAAATGTGACTGATGGTTCATACCATAGTTCACGGTTTTTTTTTTAATTAAAGGTCCCTTTTATTATGTAACTGTAAGTTAGTAGCAGAAATAATATATTTAAGATTTTTGAGTAAGTTCGTACCAAGACAACATTAAAATTAGTTATAATCATCTATAGTAGATTGATATTAAATATTGTAAAAAAATATAGCGAAAGTTCACAGTAACTTCTATATTCAAAGTCAAAGCTCATCACACGAATAAATAATTAACAGTTGCGCGACAGTTGGTTATCCGTAAGTCGCAACAATTTCTTAAGAGACTCATTTACTTCCACTAGAAACTTCTCTGCAAATCGTTCTGTGATCAGTTCGTACCCTACATTAGACAAAGAGAGAGATTGTTTATCTCGGTCAGTCGATTGCATTCGCCCGGCTGTTATTATTCAATCGCATTCAAATACGACCAAACGGGAGGTAACAAATTATATTGCCGGGCTCGATGTAAACCGGTCAAGCACCTACGTTTTATGCTGAATAATCAATTTTAGATGTTCGGGAATAAGGAATTTTCCAATATATCGTAATATGATTGATCGTGCAGACAAAGGGGCCACAATATATTGGCCCATGCGGTGTGACCGTGACGCGGCGTGTAGCATATACATTCTGCCAGTTCTTTTGTTTTAATTTTACGCATAGTTGCGAAAAGTTAGCACTGATTTCTCTAGTTTTTTTTTCGAACTGATTACGCTATTGACCTAGCAAGGTCTCAACAGCTTCACCGGACTACTAAGGCGAGCGCTGGCGGCACTCAGCCGATTTTATTTGAGCAACTAGCTCAAGGGTGCACCGCACACCTCGGTTTTGGCTGTTGCCTCTGCGAGATCTCTATAGACTTCATCGTGCCGCCCCAGCGGTGTGGCCCAGCGGCAGAAGTGCCGCCGCCGGGCCTCGTCTTGTAAGGAGACAGCCGGGTACACACCGGCCGTGTCCTTCTCGTCTGCCGGACCTGTGCAATGGGAAGGTGGGGCCCCAGACCCACCTGTCCCTAGGTCCGGCTACGGTGGCGGGAGGAGGCGATCAAATTGCCGCCTCCTCCTGCCTGTCCTCCGTTGGCAGAGAGGGCCGCTTTGCGGATCGTTCTCGAGGACCCTCTCCGCCGCCTCCTTCTGCGAGACGACTTCCTCGCAGAAGGAGGCAACTGCGTTACATATATCCTCGCTACCGAGCATGGCCGCAACCACGCTCGGCAGCGAGAGTTCCCCTCCTACCGCCGCAGCCAGAATGCGGCGCTGCTCCTCCCACGCAGCACACTCAGACAGTGTGTGCTGCGCGGTGTCCGGGTCAACGCCGCACTCGTGGCATACGGCGGTCGGCTCCCTGCGCGCTTTTCGGTGCAGGTACCAACCGAAGCATCCGTGCCCGGTCAGCACCTGCACCAGACGGAACGTCAGGGAGCCGCATCGACGGTTACACCATTCTAGCAGGACCGGGCGGACGGCGTCGAAATTCGCGACCTATCTGAGCTAACCTAAGCTAAGTTACATATTCATATTTATATGAGTTATTGAAACATATATGTGTACTAAGTATACATACCTCGACAACTCTTATATGTATTTTGTGTCGGATAATTTTTCTAAACTATTTTCAGTTCGATAAGGGAAAAATAAAACCCTTTGAAACTTTTATGTGTAAGTGTGAACGTGTATGGGGGTGATCGTGTAGTGTTGTTGCAGTGGTGTAAGTTTTTGTGTCACTGTATCGCGCAAGCAACGCACTCAAGGGCTCCCTACCGAGGGATCAAACCTAAGCTTGAGTCGCTACCGAGGGCGGCCTAATCTTACGCTTGAAGTTTAACCATGTTTACATTTTCTACTTGAATTTATCTTAAAATTACTTAAAACTAGCGATACAAATTATAATTCTGTTGTAATTATAAATACTTGTAATTATATTGTATATAATCGTTGGAGAAAATATTCCCATTTGTAGTATAAAGACGTTTAAATAAGTACTAAAAGAAGTTCACAGTGAATTAATTAATTAGTGAATTAATGCATTCTTTAAATAGATGAAAGTGATTAAGATAGTTACTTTTTATTAAAAAATCGACTTATTGCCTCAATTTAGTAACTACACTCATCAAAAAAGTCTAAGCAACATGTACTAGTTTAAATTTTAGGATGGTTCTTCACATTATAACGTATTTTATTTTTAAAATAATATCTTTAGGGTTCTATGATGTAAAAATAACAGCTGTTGTCTTTATAAGTTCTTTTAATAACAGAAATGAACAATATTAGAATATACTGTAGAAACTAAGATACATAAGAAACTAAACTTTTTTTTTTTACAATATGAAATTTCTAAAGAAAATGTATTTATTGTGAAAGAATAGAACAATTTAATACAAAGTATGGTCTCCTCTGCTATTCAGAACTTGTCGGCAACGATTATTCATTGAATTAATGAGACTGTTTATGTCATCTTGCGGTATTCGCTCCCAATGGAATTGTAGCAAATCCTTCAGCTGTTGGGTTGTTGTCGCTCCGTCCAAGTCCTTCAAAACACGTCTCTGGAGCATGTCCCATGCGTGCTCGATGGGGTTGAGATCTGGCGATTGTGCAGGCCAGGGCAATACCCGGATGTTCTCCGTTGCAAAGTATTCACTGGTTCGCCGAGCTGTATGTGAACGCGCATTGTCATGCATTAACCTAAAATCGGAGCCAAAGGTTTGTGCAAATGGGTAGACATAAGGTCTGAGAATATCCTCAATGTAATTTTCAGCATTCATGTTTCCATTTACAAAAACGAGCTCAGTTCGCCTGTTCTTCATAATACCCGCCCATAACATAACTGTTGAGCCGCTGTATGGATGAACGCACCTGAGCCTTTCAGTATTTCCGGGCCGACGATACACTCGCACCCTTCTTGTATCAGGCTTAAACCCGAATCGCGACTCATCGGAAAACATAATTTTATCCCATTGTTCCTGGGTCCATGTTATGCGTTCTCTACACCATTCATATCGACGAGCGCGATTCCCGTGACGTATCGGTGGGCACCTGATTGGGCGTCGAGCTCGTAGGCCGTACTCATGCAGTCGATTTCGCACAGTTTGAGGACTTACATCA
>JACEII010000028.1:3680775-3717419 GCA_014332785.1 Antheraea mylitta | reverse complement strand
AGCGGTGTGGCCCAGCGGCAGAAGTGCCGCCGCCGGGCCTCGTCTTGTAAGGAGACAGCCGGGTACACACCGGCCGTGTCCTTCTCGTCTGCCGGACCTGTGCAATGGGAAGGTGGGGCCCCAGACCCACCTGTCCCTAGGTCCGGCTACGGTGGCGGGAGGAGGCGATCAAATTGCCGCCTCCTCCTGCCTGTCCTCCGTTGGCAGAGAGGGCCGCTTTGCGGATCGTTCTCGAGGACCCTCTCCGCCGCCTCCTTCTGCGAGACGACTTCCTCGCAGAAGGAGGCAACTGCGTTACATATATCCTCGCTACCGAGCATGGCCGCAACCACGCTCGGCAGCGAGAGTTCCCCTCCTACCGCCGCAGCCAGAATGCGGCGCTGCTCCTCCCACGCAGCACACTCAGACAGTGTGTGCTGCGCTGTGTCCGGGTCAACGCCGCACTCGTGGCATACGGCGGTCGGCTCCCTGCGCGCTATTCGGTGCAGGTACCAACCGAAGCATCCGTGCCCGGTCAGCACCTGCACCAGACGGAACGTCAGGGAGCCCCATCGACGGTTACACCATTCTAGCAGGACCGGGCGGACGGCGTCGAAATTCGCGACCTATCTGAGCTAACCTAAGCTAAGTTACATATTCATATTTATATGAGTTATTGAAACATATATGTGTACTAAGTATACATACCTCGACAACTCTTATATGTATTTTGTGTCGGATAATTTTTCTAAACTATTTTCAGTTCGATAAGGGAAAAATAAAACCCTTTGAAACTTTTGTGTAAGTGTGAACGTGTATGGGGGTGATCGTGTAGTGTTGTTGCAGTGGTGTAAGTTTTTGTGTCACTGTATCGCGCAAGCAACGCACTCAAGGGCTCCCTACCGAGGGATCAAACCTAGGCTTGAGTCGCTACCGAGGGCGGCCTAATCTTACGCTTGAAGTTTAACCATGTTTACATTTTCGACTTGAATTTATCTTAAAATTACTTAAAACTAGCGATACAAATTATAATTCTGTTGTAATTATAAATACTTGTAATTATATTGTATATAATCGTTGGAGAAAATATTCCCATTTGTAGTATAAAGACGTTTAAATAAGTACTAAAAGAAGTTCACAGTGAATTAATTAATTAGTGAATTAATGCATTCTTTAAATAGATGAAAGTGATTAAGATAGATAGTTACTTTTTATAAAAAATCGACTTATTGCCTCAATTTAGTAACTACACTCATCAAAAAAGTCTAAGCAACATGTACTAATTTAAATTTTAGGATGTTTCTTCACATTATAACGTATTTTATTTTTAAAATAATATCTTTAGGGTTCTATGATGTAAAAATAAAAGCTGTTGTTTTTATAAGTTCTTTTTAATAACAGAAATGAACAATATTAGAATATACTGTAGAAACTAAGATACATAAGAAACTAAACTTTTTTTTTTACAATATGAAATTTCTAAAGAAAATGTATTTATTGTGAAAGAATAGAACAATTTAATACAAAGTATGGTCTCCTCTGCTATTCAGAACTTGTCGGCAACGATTATTCATTTATTTAATGAGACTGTTTATGTCATCTTGCGGTATTCGCTCCCAATGGAATTGTTGCAAATCCTTCAGCTGTTGGGTTGTTGTCGCTCCGTCCAAGTCCTTCAAAACACGTCTCTGGAGCATGTCCCATGCGTGCTCGATGGATTTGATATCTGGCGATTGTACAGGCCAGGGCAATACCCGGATGTTCTCCGTTGCAAAGTATTCACTGGACTGGTTCGCCGAGCTGTATGTGAACGCGCATTGTCATGCATTAACCTAAAATCGGAGCCAAAGGTTTGTACAAATGGGTAAGGTCTGAGAATATCCTCAATGTAATTTCAGCATTCATGTTTCCATTTACAAAAACGAGCTCAGTTCGCCTGTTCTTCATAATACCCGCCCATAACATAACTGTTGAGCCGCTGTATGGATGAACGCACCTGAGCCTTTCAGTATTTCCGGGCCGACGATACACTCGCACCCTTCTTGTATCAGGCTTAAACCCGAATCGCGACTCATCGGAAAACATAATTTTATCCCATTGTTCCTGGATCCATGTTATGCGTTCTCTACACCATTCATATCGACAAGTGCGATTCCCGTGACGTATCGGTGGACACCTCATTGGGCTTCGAGCTCGTAGGCCGTACTCATGCAGCCGATTTCGCACAATTTGAGGACTTACATCAACACCACTTGAAATTTGTAGCCTCAAACTTATCTCTCGAGCGGTTAACATCGGCTGGCGTCTTGCAGTCAGTTGTATGTACCGGTCTTGCCGAGTGGTTGTACTCCTTTTACGGCCTGGATACTGTTCAATGGATTCTCCTGTATTATTGTAGCGCTGCCAAAGACGACAAATAACACTTCTATGAATGCCAATATGTCGAGATACCTGAGATTGATTACTTCCCGCTTGCAACATCCCTACAGCTCTTTGCATTTCATCTGCCATCAAATGACGTCGCTTCATGACGAAAAGAATATCTAACAATTCAATTTTGTCGCTAACTTATTTAAATGGTTGGTAAAATTATAAAATCAAGACTAAACGTAGCAATTAAAACGCACTTAAATTCAAATAAATTCAGTCATTTGAATTTTATGAAAAAACAAAACATAATCAAATTTTTTTTACAAACAACCAGTATGTCATCAATAACAAAAAAGTTTACTTACCTACGCACTTTGTTTGAGTAAATACTTAGATTAGAAATTAATTAATATAAATGGTAAAATTTGTAATATCACGCATGTTGCTTAGACTTTTTTGATGTGTGTATCTTTGAAGATGAAGTTTATCACGCCTTTAAATCAAAAAGAAAACAACAGTAACCTTTTTTTATTTATTTTTTATATCATAGGAGAGAGATCATTTATATCAAACGAACAGGTGGGTCACCTGATGTTAAGTGATCACAACCGTCCATAGACACTTGCAACACCAGGGGAGTCACAAGCGCGTTGCCAGCATGTGTTATGGTGAGGGGGGAGAAATGATAGAAGAGAGGGGAAGGTAAGGAGAGGTTGGCCTCCGTCGCTCTCACTGACCGAACGAAATGTAACAATGCAAGCACTGTTACTTCACGTCGGTTTTCTGTGGGTCGGGTGGTAGTACACCGGTCGAGCCGACCCATTCATGCTGAAACCAGTAATAGCTTCACCGTGGCTCTACCACCTACAAAAACCTATAGTTTCAATCGTATTGAAATGGCTATTGAATTATACGTATTCTTCTCGCAACGTTAATTTACTTTCTAGTATTAAATCGTGAAACTTCCTTTATTAATAAACGTGCGATATATAATAACAATGGTAATAATTCCAAAACTAACAGAGTTTAAAACTATAATATACGTCTTTAACAACTATAACAAAAACAATATTTTAAATGTCGGTATCCCGTTCATATAAGTCAAAAATTGAATCTCCGAACAGTAATGGACCAACAAAGGCTAATTCTCTGAGCATCGTTACAAGATTAGATCAATCTCCTGTTAATGGTTGAATCGTGATCACGTCATTATATCCCGCTGTTAATAACTTTACGAAAAACACTATTATAATTATTTTTAGCGGGAACTTTAACTGTTGAAGTTCTTATTTTAGGTACGGTGAATTCAAGTTTGAAGAGTTCTTAATGATTTATCTATATATATGTATATTTAATACTTCTGTAAGTACGTATGTATGTGACGGAGCTATTCCTAAACGGTTGGACAGATTTGGATTAAAAAACATGAGTGTTCAGGTGTATTCAAGGCTGGTTTAGATTCACGATTGGACCTGGTAGGTGGCGCTACGGTTGATTGTAAGATTTATTATCAAGACCGGACAACATCTGCCGTGCTAAACGTAAATTACTAAACGTTTTATCATAGAACTATGACGACTTGATGGGGAATTGCTTATAGAGTCTAGGATACTCATTTTTTGGGTTCGGTTGCCTCTCAGTCTCGGCTATTGTTGAACATCCAACGAAACTGACTGGAATCAATTGTGTCGCTGTGGTCATAACTTTTGTTGTCGGTTTGATTGGTTTTGATTTTTTTTTATTAATCATTTATAGACGTGTATTAGGTATTATGAAAATATTATTTTTTATAGTTTGACATTATTTACTTGGTACGTGTTGGTGGTGTGGTTTTGATTTTTTAACGTATTTTCTTACCAATTTTTTCCCGTAGTATTAACATACAATAAAAAACTAGCTAGAGCTCAGCGCCTTTCAATGCTTTTTTTTTAATTGTCTTATTAAGTTTTTTAAGGTGTATCCAAGGCAGAATTTCACCTTTATAAAAAAAACGATTGCATATAGAGTCTGCTACTTATATATTATTTGCAACATATTTCATCTAACAACTCGTGTAACTTTAATAGCGCATTTATATAAGTTAGATTTTTTTTTAAGTTTAATAATCCGAGAAAAATGTTATACAGTTCTGTGTTAAAATAATTTAAAGCACTTCTAAACATCTGGTACAAAGAATATTCTTTTAATGTCGTTGGTGCGAATAATTTATGGTCGGTTAGACTTACGGTTATTATAAAGATTTAAAAAAATATCTAAGTACCTTTTGGTAGTGCAATAGAGATAACACACATATAGGTATTCCCTGTTTGCGTCTTGGACTTTAAAATCGTATTACTAATTTTGTATGTACGTTGCAAGCGACTGAGTGAGAAATACCCGAAAAAGTTTTCTTTATAGTACCGCCATCTATTGGGATAATACATAATTATAAATACTTTGTAATGTGTGTTTTCGTCTGGTAGAAGTGTCGATCTTTACATAGTATTGGAATTATTACGTTTTCATATATTATTGTATATTAGCGGGCTCGGCGGACCTTGCCCTGCTCTGATAATAAACAAAAACCTTGACAAATTATATACCTAAACCTTTCTCATGAATCACTTTATCTACTGGAGAAAACCGTATGAATATCTCTTCAGTAGTCTTTGAATTTATCGCGGATAAACTGACAGACGTGGCAGAGGACTTTTATAAGATGTAGTGATTTTACAGGTTTCGAGCGTTTGATTAATCTCGCGTGATAAAAAATTAAATGAATTAATACATTAAACCTAGAGGAGAACTGAAATTTATGTACGGCCTCAGAAACACACAGATAAATGGTTGGCAACTCATTTTCTACTTGAAGTTGATATCTAGCTAGTATTGTAAAATGGTCTACCACTGTGCTATGGTTTCAGGTATTGTGGCGAATGACCGGAATAATGGAGCAATCAGATAATATTTTCCTTTATATTATCGACATATTATGAAGAACTCTACCTCTCAGATCTGCCCGTGAAAGACGCAACATCATGATGTAATCAATTCCAATAATCTATAACACCGTAAATGGATTAGTTTCGTAAAAATTACGAAACCAGTGGCCAGTGGGCTGTTAAAACAGATACCATTCATCATTACAATCATTTAGCTGGAAGCGTCTCGAAAGACCCATTTTTTTTAAATTGAAGGCTGACGACGGTTCGTTGATTTATATATCGTTGTAAAAGTAGGACATGTCCTACTCAACTACATAATCAACTTTTATGTCAAGAATCAGATCCATAGTTACGGCGATTACCTTCTACACCCAAATAACTTCTTTATAGTACCTAATAGTAGAGATTACGGTACATTAAAAGATGTTTAAAACACATTACTGCAAGGGTCCGTATGAGCATGTTAATTATTAGCAGCGACGAAAGCGCGCGCTGTTTTTTTTTCTCGAACTTACTACGCTATTGACCCAGCAAGGTCTTAACAGCTTCACCGGACTACTGCGTGCGCTGTCGTTTTAATATATCTTCTCAGTATTCATTGCGATCACGTTAACATCACAATCTATCTCAGAATCCTTTTGTCTTCCGAGCTAATGTCTCACCATTCGAATACCTCTATATTAATGCTAATACTTCATAATTTGTTTACGCAATACTGTTAATTAGCTTACTGTCCCCAGCTTTTATTCATTACTACTCGCGTTTTCGTCTGCAGTGTATATTTACTAAAAAAATAATTTATATTTTGAGAATGGAACATCAAACGAAATCGAAAGCGCAGCTCTTCCACCGTTACACGTCTTGCTCCATTTCTCTAAAGCAGAACAATACAGTAGCTAAACGAGTAATCCTTATAAAAAATATAGGTATTTAAAAAACTTTAATATTTCTATATTAAACGAAAATATTGTCACAAATATAAGGGACCTATAGTATTTATGAAGTAAAAATAAAAGTCAAAATTTGATCTAAATCCATACATTAGTTGTTGTGCGATGCACACATACCAGCGGATCTTATTTATGTAGATCGAAACGTCTTTATTGTCTTTGATTTTCGGTAATAAATTTGCAATGTAACCAGTACTCTAAAAGCGATTGTAAGCAATAGTATACAGGACTAAAAGGCAGAATAGAATTACTGAAATAAAAATCCTATCCAAAATTAATATATCACACAATTAAATCAAGCTAAATATGGCGAAAAAGCTGACTTTTTTTTTTCAAAATGACTATGCTATTGACCCAGCAAGGTCTTAACAGCTTCACCGGACTACTAAGGCGAGCGCTTAAGGCACTCAGCCGTCTTTATTTTGGCAACCATCTCAAGGGTGCACGGCACACCTCGGCTTGGCTGTTGCCTGTTGCATGCAAAATCGCGATCTATCTTAGCTAACCTAGCTAACTATTCATATGTGTATGAGTTGTTGAAACGTACATGTGTACCAATCATACACGCCTCAACAACTCCTCCATATATTTATTATCGGAAAATTTAGAGTTTTTCAGTTCGATAAGGGAAAAAAAAAGTAAACCCTTCCACTTTCATGTGTAAGCGTGTAGGCGTGCACGTGTGTGGGGGTGATCGTGTAGTGTTGTAGCGGTGATGTATATTTGTGTGTCACCGTATCGCGCAAGCAACGCATTCAAGGGCTCCCTACCGAGGGATCGAAGCTAGGCTTGAGCCGCTGCCGTGGGAGGCCTAATCGGGTGGAAAAAGCTGACTTGATTACAACAGATAATAAGAGTGTAGAAAGTAACTGTCGCTGAGAAAACTCACACAAGTTTTGCATTATTTGCAATGAAATAAAATTGTAACGTAAGTGTAATTAATGCTTAAGAATAAGTGTCTATTGCATGTACCCCACATTTTTTTATTACTTAATATTCCAATTATATATCTCAGTATTCTTGATTAATTTTTATTAACAGTGTAAGTTGTCTCGATTTTTCTTTCTCGAACTGACTATGCTATTGACCTAGCAAGGACTTAACAGCTTCACCAGACTACACGAATAAGTTGTATCGATGTGATAAAGCGTAGGTTTGCAGTCTATTATATTTCTTCTTATTATTGTTGTTATATTATTAATAGGACTCTTGACGGTTGCATTATCCACAATCTATCCAGACGTATACTAAGAATGTAAATTTAAGTGTCAGTACTTTTTAGATTTTGTCTTCGAAATTATTAATAAAATACATTTCAATCATTTTTAGAAATGTTTGTGGTTGGCCTCTTAAGAATAAATTTAATGGCTGCACTCCAAATAATGAGTTGTGTTTCAGGTTTGTACCTCATTGGTCGAGTACGGAGTATGCATACGCTATAAGCGACCTTCCTGGTTAACAACAATACCGCATAAAAAGATATATTTTATTACGGACGCGTTTTATAAGAATATACAAGTCTTCAAAAGAATCTAAACTTGAATAGTCAGCGCTAGAATCAGGTTTTGAATTTAATTTTATATCATTAATTTGGTCGATAATGGCTTCGAATCTATTTTGTAAATCATCGATAGTTTCCGACTCGGTCAGGAAATCTTCGTTAGCACGCGAATCGAAGGATGAAATATTTTTCGACAGATTGTATATACGGTTAATTCGAGAAAAGAGCAATTCCTTTTTCTGTTCTAGCTTTGCTAGAGAAAATTGTGCATTTGATATCGACATTGTAAAATATGACGTGACTTGTCAATAAAAGCTTAACACAAGAAAAAAGCGTAAATATAAGAATTCACCAATATGAATTACGTGAATCTTATATAAATAAATAATAAGAAATTATGAAGACATAAAGATAGCGGAATATTTCATCCTTCGATATTTCCCAGTTTGTCTGTCTGCCTATCTGTCTATTTGTTTGAACACTCATCATTGCTAAAGTAGGTACTACGTCCACGATAAAACCTTACTAAGAAAATCATAAAGCACATCCTAGTGTAACGTTTGGCTTCGTTTCATTAAAATCTGTTTACTCTATCAAAAGCTGTTGTAATTTTAATGACGACGAGACTTAAGTAAATGTAGATAAGTGATACATTCAGATGATTTTATTACTCACTGTTTTTATTTTAGATTACACGCGGACGGAGTCGCGGGCGCAGCTAGAAAATAAATCGTTTTAGTCGTTTCTAAAAAATGTTGGAAAAAAATATTTAAGCATAGTACAGTTTAACTTTAGTTTGAAAAAGGATTTCACGCCTATTACAAATATGGAAATAGAATTAAAAAATAAACATACCGGAGTGAACACGGATCTCTGTAAAATGCTCCCATTTTATTAGGGGAATGCGGTACGAACATCGCTTTGAGAATGCATCATTACCATGATATGTAACGAGGCAACGTCGTTACACGCCGAGTTGAATATTAAGCGGAATGAAGTCTACTGAACCTTATCTACACTACTTTATCAAATAGAGACAGTTCATTACTGTTGCACGGCGTTGAAGGTAATCGTCAGCCATTTCTTTCTTTGGCTTTCAACGAGGAAGCTCGCCTCAGGGGAACGTTCCATTATCCACTACCGTGTATTTCGCTGACGTTGCGCTAGCGTCCCTATGCTTATTTGTTGGAATTTAAAAAATATATTTTTATGCATAAAATGTGAATTGGTTTCGACTGTAGAAATGCTATATTCGTCACAAGTTATTAGCATCGTTATTTCGATTATACCAGACTAGCCTCTGCCCGCGACTTCGTTGCCGTGAAATAGATACACTAACACGCAGCAGTACTCAAAAGGAATAAACATCCCGATTTTGAAACATTTTTCATCTGTGCTCCGCTCCTATTGATCTTAGCGTTATGATATATAGCCTATAACCATTCTCGATAAATGAGCTATATAACATTGAAAGCCAACGCCAGAACGTCACAAACTTTACCTCTTTATAATATTAGTATAGAAGTATAGATTTGTCTCGAACAAAAAAGTTAGAATCATAATACTGTGTCTATAATATCCGAAACGGAAAGAAAAAAGCAGCGAAATATTGGTAAATCACTTAAAAATCCATCGATCTTCAAAGAGATAAATTATTTCCTTTGGTAAAGTTTCTATAACATTAATTCTCGGTGAACATTGAAAAGGTTTCTCGCGGTGCTGCTCCATTTCAAAGTTTATTTATTTAGGGACGTATTTCTCTCTGCCCGATCAGCAGCCTGAGGCTAATTACCCTAAGTCCAGTACTTGTCCCTTAAAATATCCTCGATTACTCCTTCGACATATTACGTACGTTATTTTTCTCCTAGATAAATGTAATTAGGCAACTTTACCTTCTTGGCCTTTAATTTCTAATAGATTGTTACATCCTATAAGTTATTCTTTTAGATTATGGTGTGGTTATAGCCTATTAGTATATGATTGTAGATGGGGCTGTATAAATTGTAGGTTTTAGCGTTTTCTCACAATCTCGCCTGATTTTAAATTTGGATAAGTTCTAACATGCTAAACTTAGAAGAGGGCTGGCTTTCAAGTTAATTATTGTATGTAGTATGGTTCATATTATAAGACTAGCTGACACGCGCAACTTCGTCTGGGTGTAATCGGTTACCTACAGGTTCGAATTGTATTTCTAAACTCGAAAAATCTTAATACTTAGAACCCGACTATAGCGACTCCCATCGTTTCCAATTGTGAAACAAAACAATTCAGGGACTCGATCAAACAAATACCTAGTTGGTTTAGTGAATGACTTACGCATGTGTGGAAGAGCTTTCGATGATACGGACTTAGCGCCATCTGTCATTCAACAACATCAATAATTTTG
Source organism: Antheraea mylitta (assembly GCA_014332785.1). Classification (NCBI taxonomy): domain Eukaryota; kingdom Metazoa; phylum Arthropoda; class Insecta; order Lepidoptera; family Saturniidae; genus Antheraea; species Antheraea mylitta. The sequence continues at coordinate 3,707,309 of JACEII010000028.1, read as the reverse complement.
TTTTGTTTAAAATACGAACGACCATTGAATCATTCGGATTCGTAGTCCGGTGAAGCTGTAAAGGCCTTGCAAGGCCAATAGCGTAGTCAGTTCGAGAAAAAAAAACTCATTCGGATATTGTTCTTAGAAAACTACTAAAATCGCGAATAAAAAATCTGAGGGTGGAGTTAGGAAGGTGAAAATTTGGGGTCATAAGTTTTTTTTTATTGCAAATAGAAATAGAAAAAATTTTGATAAGGACACCCTAATCCACTTTGAGGTAAAAAATATACTTTACGACCTATTCTCATACCTACCAAATGACCATTTAAATTTTTCATAAATATCGATCCAGCCGTTTCGGAGGAATTCGAACACAAACACCGTGATACGAGATTTTTATATATTAGACTAGCTGTTACCCGCGGCTTCGCGCGCGTTTTTTTTAATATATTAAATACATTTAAAATTGTGTTTTGTGTAAAAGTTTAAAATTGTGTACACATCTAGTGTAAATTATAATAATACTATTTCAAAAATATTTGTATCACACGCACATCATCTACTGTAAAAGGTAACGTGTACATTATGTATGTGAATACTAATAGTGTATCGAATGGGATGGAATTATGATCAGCCACATAAATGGAGTTTTAAACTATTTATCACCCTCAGTGCTCACACTATATAAGAAAATAATGAAAATATGAAGCTACACATTATCGAACAATATTAAATAAAACAGCTAATTAGCTACTTATTTGCCCGTAAAATTCCCGTTGAAATATTACTTGTAATCCGGTGAAGCCGTTAAGCGTAGTCATGTCTAAGAAAAAAAAAACATTCAAATAGGTCCAGTCGTTTCGGAGATTACCCGGAACAAATAAAAAAACAGACATATCGACAGAGTTAAAAAAAAATGTTTATGTTTGTAGCATCACAGATTGTATTCACCAAAAATAATTTATTTTAATATAAATTACACTCACTTTACTTTTAAAATACGTAATATATCACAAATAAAAAATTGGCAACAAAACTAATGTAGAATAGAGTTTTTTAAGAGTGTTTGGCGGGATTTCAGTCTGTCATGTAGTGGATTTTATATTTTTTTCATAATATTGCGTTACATGATTCTATATCGTGTAGAAATTGGTTGCGTATTATATAATATCTTTCGTATATTTTGCATAAGTGAAATGAATGAAAAATAAAACCACGAAGCATTAATTCTGTGGTCTTGAAGATTAAGATAAAAAATTACGTTATATTATGTAGAGGATTCGGCGCTTATACCTTTACATTAACTTGGACATAGAAGAAAACCAATTATATTAACAACTTCAGAATTGGCTGTATGGATTAATTCCTTCGACTGTCTTATTGAACGAATATTATTACTACTAAACTTTCTGAATAACAACACAAAATAAACTTAAGAAATGTTTGCGATATAAACGTAACACGTATAATTAAAAATCGAAAACAAAACTAACGTAGAATAAACTTTTTTAATAGGAATACAAAATAAACCATGAAAATATTTTTGATAGAATGTTATCGCGTTACCATGGCAACGCATATATTACTGACATTAACACGCAGCGGAAGCTTCCAAAATAGCCCGATTTTGAGACATTCTTCATTAGTGCTCAGCTCTTTTTAGTTTTAACGTGATGATATGTAGCCTAGAGCCATCCTCGATAAATGAGCTATCTAACACTAAAAGAAACTTTTAAATCGGATCTGTAGTTCTTGAGATTATCGCGTTCAACCAAACAAACAAACAAACAAACTCTTCAGCTTTATATATTAGTATAGATATATAATGATAAAAGAATAATAAACAAATTCATTTCTCGTCGCGTGGTAAAACTACTGAACAATTAAGCATTTTCGTAAAACGCAACACTACGAAGCTTTCACTTTCATAAAATTATTTAATGCTTTAAGCATATTGTTCGTGAAATCTGACCACTTTCGTTTTCTTTTTTCCTTTGTTAATTTCTGTTTAATTATTTAAAATGTTATGTTATTTAACCGGCTCAGAGAATGGTTGCTGGACGTGAGATTTTTAAAAACCTGTTTTGTGTGAATTTTGCGTATGAAAATTCTCATTTGCAATTTATTGTTATAAGAATAATAGATTTGTTGTGAGAGTAATGAACTCGGTACAAACAATACCATCCGTGTTTATTATTGCCTGGTACATTTTATACGCGTAGTTTTCATTTTTTTATATTTGTTACGTCAGTTTACTTTCTCAACCGTGTAAAATATAGTGTGATGTTAAAAAACGAATTCAAACAAAAAAAAAACGGTTTTATTGTGATATACGTTGTTAATTACGGAGGAAAAAATACATATGTGTATCGCCATATAAGCTTCAGGAATTCAAACGTGTATTTCGTATCTGAAAACTAGGTTAATCTAAACTACTTAATCCAGTTTGAAAATAACGGATAAAATAAAACCCTTCCACCATATGTGTACCTAACCGCATGTATGAGTATGTTTGCACGCGTTTGGTAACCTGTATTGTGTAGCATTCCTGTATAGATAAGAAAGTCTATAGGACTATAGTTACTCGTAAGAAGTTTTTAACACTGCATATTACACGAACGGTTATTGTTATTATATGAACTTACGTCCAATATATCAATAAGTGACACATCTCCCGCAATAAACGTAATTCAGAAACTGAATTTCTAACTTATGGAATCTAATTCCATTGGAAATGAAATTAAATTACCGTGTATACGATTGGAAAAATAATATGGTTTCTTTACCTCATATTGCAACCGCGGTCCCCATGAACAGGTCGAGTTATTGGAAAATGTTATTAAAAATTATCTTCATGTTTTTATATAAATTGGTTCCATTCGTAAACAGTTTCTCATAATTTGTTAACGTACATTTTTCATAACTGTAGATCCAGGCAGATTATTAAACTCCATTACAAGTAAATTTAAATAGTGACAATAATATTAACGATTATTATCGAGACTACAAATAATTACGCTTTTCCATAGGTGCTAAGCATTAATTATAAAACATAAGTACCTGGGCGACCGAGCCTAGCTCGGTTCTTTACAAAACATTTTTAATTTAAAATAAACTGTTCCGTTTGCCTTGTAAAATTAGCATTCTCTTACAAAAAAAAAAAATATATATATCTATTCTGCTGTCACTCGGATTCGAACTGGGGTTACAAGGATTTCGATTTCCATCTGAGCTATTTTTGTTTTGACAGCGGCGGCGAAATTTACCTTTATATTCTAGCTATATTTTAATTGCCTGAAAACTCAGTTAAAAAATGTATCTATGAATAAAATTTAGCTAGATCGATTTATCGTCCCCGAAACTACCTACATACTAAGTTTCACGGAAATGAATGACACCGTTTCCGAGATCCTGAATACATATAAATATACAATAATTGCTCATTTAAAAATATTAGATAAATGTAACATACAATTAGTAAAAGTGTTATAGAGTTACATAGTATTGAGAGAGTTAAAAAAAAACAGTCCACAATTAAATTTAAAACTCAAAACCATTTATACTACAACGAAGTCGCAGCCACAATAGTCGTGAATAAACGAATAATGTATATCATGACAAAGTCAAGGGTATATATATATATATAACCTTGTCTGAAAATAAATATAAAAATCCGTTAGCAAAATCTTTATATATAAGCTTATTCACTGGTGATTAATGTGTTCTGTTTGAACACTCACGGTCTCGCGTTATCTTAAGTATGATAGTAGACTCCACATATAATATTTACCTATCCGTTGATTTATAACCGCGATAGATTAACGTATAGTTATCCGAGTTCATTCAACTCACTCGTTGAATTTATCTCATTGGCATTAACACTTATCTGAGAGTATTCTACTCTTATAATACAAATAGGTTATATTATTGTAAACCTATATGTTTGGGAACAGTTCCCCTATGTATTTTTCTGCAACTTTACATATGCAAAATATTATGAAAATACGTTGAGTATTTAAACGTATAAGCGTAATAAACAAATATTTGTTCAAACTCACATTTATAATATTAGTTCGGGATTAACTAGCTCTGCTCGCGGTTTTGTGTGACTTCAGTATTATTTGGGGTAATAAATAATTAGGATATAGTAAAATAGATATTGAGTATATATTCTTATTATAACACATCTATATTCATGACGATCCGTTCAACTGTTTACTGTACAGATGTTAATATGCTCTTAATCACGTAGGAATCAATTAAAAAATAATTAATACCATAAACATCTTCCATTAAAAATATTTGTATAAGAAATATAGAAAGTCGAGTTTATATATCTATTTCATCTATCCAAAGTCCAACATCAATTCGTGTGTATTTTGATTTCAAAACGAGTATATCTGATAAATGTAGGTATTTTACTAGATATTTTAAAATAAAAACAGGTAAATTTTCAATAATACCGCGGAGCATACATTCTGAGATGCCACAAAACTCCCTGGAAAGTTCTAAAAAGTTAAAGTTAAAACATTGTAATTATCGCAAGGTACTAGTAATATTACTTATCTATTCTACAATAGCAGTAACAGTTTAGGAGATTAGTTGTCAGAATAAAAAAAAAACACGTGTCCGCAATGATCTACTAGTGCGTATTTAACAGCAATTTAAATGTATTATTGGTCATCGCGCTTGTAACGTCTGGAGCCAGGAATGAAATGTCTAAATATATCTATGTGGTGACATCACGGCGTATTAGACCGTTTAATACTAAATTGGCGCTACGATGTCGGGATAATATATTTCAAACAGTGTGATTCTTTAACCGTGACTCAAACTACAAATGCTTGTTGTTTTTAACAGACTTCAAAAAAGGAGGAGGTTATCAATTCGACTGTATATTTTTGTTACCTCATAACTTTGGACTGGGTGAACCGACTTTGATGATTCTTTTTTTATTCGAAAGCTGGTGCTTCCCGTGTGGTCCCATTTGGAAGTCGGTGCCTTTGTACCTATGTACTTAAATGATATGATTTTCGGTTGGCACCGACTTCCAATACATCTCTAGGTAGCACACATATTCATGTTTTATTTAATTTGGTTAATTTGATAAACTATTTATTTTCCGCTGTTTGGTGCCTTATTTTTTTTTTCCTTTGATTAACATTGAAGTCGGTTAATACTTTTTTTTTGAAAATTTACTTTATTTATATTAGCTGTGCCCGCGACATCATTCGCGCGGTTCCTTGTGTTAAAAAAACAATAATATAAAAAAAATGTATAGTAGTCCATTTACTCATCTACTTTTCTCTCGTAAATAAGTCGCATCGTCATTAAAATTACAATAATTTTTGATAGATTGAACCGATTTTATTGAAACAAAAAATAATTGTTAGTCGAATATACGCTTTATGATTTTATTGAAAAGGTTTTATCATGAATGTATTGTAGTACTTAAGCAGTGATGCATGTTGAAATAGACAGCCAGACAGACAATTCTAAAAATGATTGAAATGTATTTTATTGTAATTGTACGTAATTTTTTTACATAGATCTGAAGAGTACAACAAACACGTTAGATTTTCATTCTTATTAAATGATTTAGGGTGTGCAGTACACAAATATTTTTATAGTTTCAAAACAAAATCTCAATGACTTTGATCATATATAGCATGTGACTAAACTTAAAATCACAAAATTTTTGTTTTAGTTTTTCAAATATCTATACTATTTATACTAATACTATAAAGAGGAAAAGTTTGTGAGTTTGTGACGTTGTAGGGGGTAATCTCAGGAACTACTGGTCCGATTGGAATAATTATTTCAGTGTTATATAGCTCATTCATCGAGAATGGTTTGTCATGTCATATGTCATCACGCTAAGACCAATAGGAGCGGAGAACAGATGAAAAATGTTTCAAAATCGGGATGTTTTTTCCATTTGAGAACTGTTGCATGTTGGTCTTAGTGTATCTATTCCACACGAACGAAGTCGCGAGCAGTAGGGCTAGTAGTGTATAAAATGTAGCATTCATAATTTAATCCGTGTTAAGCTAAAAAGGCACATATAAAAATTGTTTGCATTCTTGAATAAAATGGGAAAAAATTAGATCTCATATTTTCTTTGTATGTATGTTCTGTTTGTTTGCTCTTTATTATGATTATGGGTCTGAAGATCGTTACGGTACAAATGTCCTGTTCAGAACTACATGCAATAATCGTTCTCATTGTGATAACGAGAGTTCCTTGGCACTCAGAATTGTGTCGCTGCCAAAATATCACACACTTTTTGGAAGCGGGTATGTTATTAAAATTTCGTACAACTCGTGGTATTCTATACTTACCAAATTCTTTGAAATTAGGACAAAGATATTAACTAAACTGTGAAGTTTAGTTTATTATTCAAAAAATCGTTACTATGTCTTTGGGAACGAAGGACATAATCACGAATAGTTGAAAATGGTAGGGCACGTGTTAAAGGTAAAACATAAGCCGTATATTAAGCTGCATAATAAGTAGAGAAAGACTCACTAATAGTAAATTTAATATTTTAATAAACACTTCACACTTTGAATGATTATAACTTCGTGTCTAATATAACTCCAGCCTAGTTACGTTAATTACTGGGCACATAATTTAACGTAATTATAAACAGACAAGGGATTTAAACTTTTAAAACTAAACACATGTTATAATAAATATTTATGAATAAAACCGGCTTTGCCCCCGTCAGACAGTTCCCTACAGGATCTAAATCCTACATAATGCATATAACGCGACGAGCTGACGTACAAAACGGTTAATACCATAGCTTTGTATCGTACACTATACAACTTTCCAACGAGGTATTTAATTAAGACCCCTCTAAATTTGGGCATGCTCGCCCCCGAGGTGTGCTTGCGTGTCTCCTAGACTTGTTTACTTTCGTAGATATTTGGTTAACACAGCTGCAGGAGGTTCAAAGGACCTCGTAGTGGGCACATACATGAAGTTGTTTCATACAGTGAGAAAAACTTAAATCTATTGATGGAACAATTATGGAAAACCAAATTAAATTTTAATATATACCTATTTATAAAGCAATGGGAAAAGGTTAATTGATTAATATATGCAACGGTTATCTATCTGTCAATGGACCGTTTAATCATTTAACCTTTGTATAGTAGATACAAAATTTAACAGGGATATTAATTAAGTTAATTAAGCTGTTATTGGTTCTCAATTAATTGTAATTTTTGTGTACCAGGAAATCATAGAAGCTAAGATATACAAAGTTCTCCTTATTCCCTATCCTACTTATTGTATTAGACAGTTGGTACCCGGAAATCGTCGACACAGTGAACGTGTTAATGGGTATTTATGATCCTATATTCTATTGTTTCTGATATCCTAGTACTTATTCTACTAGGTAATACACCAGTGGCATTTTTATACTATCTTGGGATTAATCCGACAACAGTAACTGCCATCTTTTCTTGAATTTCATGGTTAGATAGATTATTGTAATTTTTTTTTTACTTTATTTTTGGCAATCAATCTTTCCGATTATTACTGCCATTGTCACGTAGTCAATAATATCACAAGCGTCGTGCGATCATTTCAATATGAAGCATCTTATGAATCAATATTCTAACAAGATGGTGGATCCCTTGTTAGAACCTTCCAGGGAGTTTTTGTGGCATCTCAGAATTTCATGCTCCGTGGTATTATTTTCCATTCACTTCACTTATGGAAAATAAACTAACTATATTACGTACAACACCACCAAATTTACACAATATAGTATCAAATAACACAATATCATGAATAAAATATAAAATCCACTACATGACGGGCTAAAATCCCGCCAAAAACTCTTGTAAAGAATTATAATCTACCTTAAAATTTTATTTGTAGAAAAATTATAGGAAGGGTTTCCCGTAGAGGCTGTTGTATAGACACTATGAAAAAGCATTATAGTGCAATAGTATAAACTGAAAATGTATCATGATTGTATAAGACGCTATAATGTAACTTTCTGACTAGTGTGGATATAACAGCAAATCAAATAAGGCCGATCATCGCACACTACTACGAGGTCAATATTAGTAGTAGTAGTAAATACGCTAATAATATACGGTAAATAATACAAAATTAAACAATTTGTAATTTTTATATCACGCAAATGGAATAAAAGAACAGATGGCATAGTATGTAGGCAGTAGAAATTAATATTTCAACTAAGATTTGGACTATCTTCTGCATTACAATACTTTCAACACCGAATTGTTGTCGTTACATTGATTGGTGTAATAAATTAATATTAAACATTCATCATGATTCTCTATTGACATAATTAAAATATGTCAATTTTCTTTGCAATCAACGAATTATAGATCGAATTTATAATGGTTTTGGTTTCATATAAACTTTTCTTTCTTTTCCCTTTTTTATTTATTGCAAGTTATCTTGAGTATGAGTTTATCGTAATTTTTAATGCTTTTGTTAAAAATGTCATCTGCATATAGTAACGTTATTAATGGTATCACCTCATATAAGATTTTATCAAACTTCAGATTTACTAAACAAAAACACTTCATTTTTCTACACTGTGTACGTACGTTACAAACGTAATAAAGCAGCTTTAACGAAACTATCGTTTTCCGATACATTAGCCGCGTGATTTGCTAGAGCGCTTTAAAGTTCCAGTCAATTGGAGAGATGCCAAGTTTCGAGCCTCATCGCCAATTTTGATGAGTATTAAGTGTAAGGAGGGTCATTTTGCTATCTATAGTAAGTTCAATAACATTGTGATAAGTTTAATAGCTATTATACTCCTGTTAAGAGTTTTCTTGAGGTTTCCTATTTTATTAAAAACAATACTGTTATTGTATTTCTAATCGTATAGTGTAGTAATATCGTAATAGTAATTTTTATCAAAGTATTAAATACCGTTTTTTTTATATCATATAGCAGACAAACGAACATGCGGGTCACTTGTTGTTAAGCGATCACCGCCGTCCATAGACACTAGCAACCCCAGAGGAGCCGCAGTTGCCAGCCTTTGTTTGGGGGAATGTAGAGAAAGGAAGAGGGGAAAGGAGAGGAGAGAGGAGGGGAGGGGAGATGGGTCTCTGGCGTTCTCACTAACCGAACGAAACGAAACGAAACAATGCAAGCAATGTTACTTCACGTCGGTTTTCTGTAAGACGGTGGTGCTACCCCGGACGAGCCGACCCATTCATACCGAAACCAATAATAGCTTCAGCGTGGCTCTACCCCCTACTGAACGTTTTGGAACGTGTATGCAAAATTACATGTCTATCCGTTAGATAGTTAGGGTTTGAACGTGTAACAAACAGACAAACCCACATCTGTATTTGTAATATTAGTTAGAATACGCATTACTCATAAAATTTAAACATCACATGATGAACAAACGACTACGCGTATATTGAGTTACATTATTTCTACCATGTTAGTTACTACGGTTCGTATGGCGCCAACTTGTTCAACTGTAAAAGGGATATACATACTTGTCAAGACTTTAGAAATCTCTTAGTTTATACGAGATAGAATTACTTGAGCCGTTTCGTTCTATCAAGCCAAGTAACATTTAACCTAGCAACTTTTCAGGCAGAATTCCACACAGAAGTTACCCTGATAGCTTCGAGATAATAAAGTCACTGCTTAGAACTGTGCCATTAACTGATAGTGAAACTATTACATTTCGTATATGTATATAAAACTATTGAAATAACAAACCATTCAACAACGAGAATATTATGTTAAAACTTTTAAAATATTCTTTCATAAAATTTTTCAACAGCGTGAAGAGACTTACGTAAGGCCGGCTTCACAGCGGCGACCGGCGATACTACATACTATCCGTATGTCTCTCGGTGGTCGCCGTATCATTAAAAAATACTGTGCTTACCATCAGGCATAGTACAGTCACTTTGCTGTACTACAATAAAAAAAATTATTATCCAAAGCTTTATTTAGCTGCAGTGGCAATTTTTAGAAGTGTTATCTGAGATCATTGTGTCCCAAAAGGATTTGTGTTTTTAAAATATAATGTATGTAAAAGATTTATATATGCAATGATGCTGTATGCATCTAAGTTTTGGGTTACGAAAGAGACGGATAAAAGAAAGCTACATGTGGCATAGTAAGGGGGCGTAAGGGGTGTCGAGTAACATCTTAATACTTGAGACACCCAAGCCAACCTCACCTGCACCTGGTGCACCCTGCTGAATAACGAACGAGGCAATGGCGAGAGCGGGGTGGTAGGGTTTTACAGCTCAACTGGGTCGCAACCACCATGTATATGGCGAAAAAGTCCGTCATAGTGACTCGCTTCTGCGCGTCGCGTTTCGGGATCAGCCTGTGCATATCCCCAGTACCGGGCGACTTTCGTCATTATGGCCGGCATGACAACGGCGACCGGCGATGGATAATCTGTCTCTCGGTGGTTGCCGATGTTTTTGGAATGTACTATGCTTAACATCAGGCATAGTGAAGACACTTTGTTGTGCTTCAATAAAAAAATACAAAAAAAAAGATGCCAATGTTAAGATGGATTTGTGGTGTCTGGAATGGATAAGATTAAGAATTAGTTTATCAGAGGAAGTTTGTAAATAGCACCGGTGAGAGAGAAGTTGAAAAGCAATAGGTTATCATAGTACGGGCATGTCATGAGGAGAGATGAAAACCATATAACTTGAAAAGTTTTGACTATGATGGTGGATGTATATGAGAATAGGGGAAGACCAAAAAAGGTATGGATGGGGTATTTGAGAAATGTTATGTGTATAAAAGGTGTGAATACTTAGATGACATTTGAAAGGGAAGAATGGAATAGGAAAACATGTTGTGCCGGCTGTATTTAGGTGGCATAAGAGTAACAAGATGATGTATAGAAGATAACCTACGCTTAGTTTGAGTTTATCCCGTGTTTCCAGTATTCTCATATTTCCATGGTATTCTATGAATTTGTTCAATATTTGCGACGTGGTTAAGTCACGTTAAAATAAGTTTGTGTCTGTTTTAGTAGGACGTAATAAACAAGATTTTAAGAGGATCAAAAGTCACTTCCCGTCTCGTTATTTGGAATTCGCTACACTTATACGACATAACGACTTTGTTATAACAATAGGGGATGTTTGCGTGTTAGAGAAAAAAAAATTTTTTTCAACAATAATATTTCCCTTGGCACCTCTTAAGTGTCGTAACAGTTTGACTAATGAAGGTATTGCTTTTACTATGCGTAAATCTACAATAAAATATTATAGTGGATTTTACTTCGCACTTCTTCTGTCCGTTTGGTCTGGGGGTAAATTTCGCTCCCGCATACAAGACTAGGCCCCCCTCGGCAGCCACTCAAGCCAAGTCACTGAGGTATATGTGCCTGGTACACATATAAATTCCAATAACTCTTATAAGTATGAATATATAGCTTAGTTTAGGTTAGCTCAGTTAGGTTGCGAATTGCATGAACTAGGCAACAACTCAAGCTGAAGTTTGCAGTACACCCTTGAGCTAGTTGTCAAAATAAAACCGGCTAAACGCCTTGAGCGCTCGCCTTAAGGCTGGACAACGTCTGCCGGGGCCGCTAGTAATAAATTCTAATATTTGCAAATTACTTAACGTGTACTGACCAGAATCGATTACACGTGTTTAGCTCCGTCACGGAGCATCTTTAGACCGATGTTGACTCTTCCGATCCGTGCTTACATAAAGCAGAACATAAAATGCTCTATAATACCGACTAAATTGTTTATTAGGTATATTTAAACATAAATATAATTGAGATTATGATTTGACAAATTTATTTAATAAGAAAAAGAGTGTCTAGTGTAATGTAGAAATCACTGATAAATGATTTCAGTGAAAATAGATATTACAGCTGAAGCATTCTCAGTAGAAAACCGGAACATTTCGAATGACTAATGTTTACGATGGTCCCCAACGGGCTGTCTTACGTTTTAACGTCGATTTTACCCTTTATAGTGTTCATTTAACGCTTAATGGGTATTCAAATCGCCGAAACGCGTTTTATAGCACGTTAACGTTCAAAGTTGTTTGTAGGTTTGGCTGTTAAACATTGATTGCGTTGAAAATTAAAATCAAGTATTCGAGCACGTACGTACGGTGCGAGAAGAGTGTACTTTAGGAGAGATAATTTCGTCTCACCAATACTTTTATACATAACAATTTAATCAATTAAAATTACATAACAATTACAATTACGTCAGTTACATAACAATTACATCATTTACAATAACATACATTACATTTCATGATTATTCGCGTTTGTTTATATGCTTTGGGAAAATACTCGTTGATAAAAAATATCGATTTTGATATCGATAATTCGAAACTAAAGATACGATAGTCTCGATATATGAAATGTCGAGAGATATGTTGAATTATAAAATTAATTATTTTATAATTTTCTTTGTAAGTGAATTTTGTCAATGTGTTATTTTCCTCTATATAGAATAGACTTTGTGGCTCGAACTTAGTTTTATGTACTTGCAAGCTTGTTTTGCTAGAGACGCTATATTATGATTTAGACACTGTAGCTCGAACTGAGTTTTGTATACTTGCATGCTTACAGAGTATGCTGCCGTCACGTCTTTTGTTACGGTTTTTTTGCTTACAGGTTTTTTTTTTAAGTATCTCTAAATAACAAATTTTTCTTTCTTTCGTTCTAATTCAAATATTTACCTCAAGCCTCCGAGTATGTATTAAATTAGATTGATTCTTTTACTTTCATTGCTCATAAATTCTTTATATAAGTATAATATGTTTACATTGTGCAAAAAATCAATACCCAAAAATGAAGAGTGAGCAGATTGCAGTGGCAGTATTTTCATCCTCTCTAATGCATACAGATGCTACATTCAAGAAAAAAAATGAAAGTGAGTCTCGAATTCACAGAAAAATATAGTTCGAGCAATTTATAATATGGGGCCTCGCGAATCATTAAAGACTCCCAATATATTTTTGATAATTTGATGAATGTCCGCAAAAATTTACATGTGCTGAATCAAGTATACGACCGACATAATTAAAACACTAGAAACTGCAACAAGTTGGTCATTCCATGCTTCAGGCTACGTCCAATAACAGTGTTTTAGATAATAGTTGTTAGGTTTTATAACAAAATACCAAAGTAGGTTACCGATTTGACGGATAGTGAGTTCAAGAACCATGTCAAGAGGGTTTTAATATCTAAAGGCTATTATTATAGGGTGGTTGGCAACGCACTTGCGACTCCTCTGGGGTTGCTAGTGTCTATGAACGGCGGTGATCACTTAACAACAGGTGACCCGCATGTTCGTTTGCCTCCTATATGATATAAAAAAAATGCTCTATTTTAATAATAATGTTTAGTGCAATAAATGTTCATTTATTTTCATGTTAAATATGCGAATTTCTGTGTTTTCTCTGAAGATGAATCACTTTTAAGCTAATACTTGTTATGTGGATAGACTAAGTGATCGATGAGCCAAATTGTTCATTCAAGTTTGACAGGAATATTTCCTAAACAAATATTTACTTGATGTAATGGATTGAATCGGATATCTTTTGATGTAATTTTAAATACGCGGTACAATACTTACAGTGAGATTTATCGTAGAATGTAATAAAGATTTCCTTTTATAATAATAAGGAGTGGATAGTATCTAGATGATATGATTTTAAATTCATTTATTTGACCGGAACACGTCATTTTTCTCGCGTAAAAATGTTATTATATCAACCGTATATTATACTTTACTCAGAGTATTATATTCAGATTACTAATATAACTTTGGGGTGTAAGGGGTGTCGAGTAACATCTTAAGACTTGAGACACCCAAGCCAACCTCACCTGCACGTGGTGCACCCTGCTGAACAACAAACGAGGCAATGGCAATAGCGGGGTGGTAGGGTTTTACAGTCCGACTGGGTCGCAACCACCATGTATATGGCGAAAAAGCCCGTCATAGTGACTCGCTTCGGCGTGTCGCGTTTCGGGATCAGTCTGTGCATATCCAGTACCGGGTGACTTTCGTTATTATGGCCGGCATGACAGCGGCGACCGACGATGGATAGTTTGTCTCTCGGTGTTCGCCACTGTTTTTGGATTGTACTATGCTTAACATCAGGCACAGTACAGTCACTTTGTCGTGCTATAACTAATACTAGAACTGTAAATAACCCATTCTTGGTAAAAGTTTTTGTGGAGGAATGACTGGTATGCTATTTTGCTATAATGCTGTGATGGATTAATACTCCACCGGTCTTAGATATTAAACGGTCATAACGTTGTATCATCATTATATAATGATTATTCAGTAGAATATATACTACCTATAATCCAAGATTAAGAAGCATACAGAATATTACCTATATCCTCGTAACTGTGAAAAACGAACCCAAAAGTAACACAAGTCTAACAGCGAGCTTATATTGAAAAAATACTAAAACTCTCTTTATAAATAACTAGCATCTGCCCTCGACTTTGGGCAGATTTTGGGCTAACGCAAAAGCAACTCAGCAAAAGCTCTCAAAACAAAAAAAAAACGATTTTGAGACATTCTTTATTATGCTCCGCTCCCATAGGTATGTAATATATAACCTATATTCTCCCTCGACATATGAACTATATAACACTGAAATACTTTTTCAAATCGGAACAGTAGTTTCTGAGATTACCCTACACAACGTCACAAGCTCACAAACTTTACCTCTTTATGTTTTCGAATTTTCAATTCAATACACAAATGTAAGGGTAAATATTTCGTTAACGATCCAATTAAAATATAGAGAAAATTAGATAAATCAATTTATAGCGAAAAACATTCAACGTGCAGACGTTATATTACACCACTGAATTCGGTAAGTTTATAACGAGAATATTAAAAATGCATCGACATCCCTATTCTGTGTATTACAACGGTTTTTTTTTACTTGGGGTTCTTAAATAAAACCCATTACTAGATTAATTTTTATCCGACATTGGTACTCGAGTACATATATTATTTAGCTATGTTAATTTATTTTTTAGGGCTAGTGTATTCGGTGATTACGTTAACAGCCGCGTCATAGGCTTGAATACGACAATAACTGAGCTTTTAGTCAAAAACAACATAGTGCTTAAATCATAGTACGGGTGATAATTTCTATTACCTTTAAGTTGATAATCGACCTTGGTGCTTATAGATGTGTTCCGCAAGTTACATTTGACAACTAATTTCCCTCTACGTGTAGTGTCACCATCCAATACTAGATCGTCTTATAACATCAGTTAAGATTGGGATCTGACTGAAATCTATAAAAGCTAAATTAATCACTATTCATCATTTTGTACTAAATAAAATACAGTTAAGAATTGTTTAGGCTTAGAACCGCAAAGTAACTTTGATGATTAAAGCGTATTACCATAATTTATTTATTACCATTTGATTTACATGTCAGATGTTAATCAACGTTTCTTTTAACGTTTAATTTTTAATTGAATGTTCAAAAATAATGATTTAACTTATTTATACTAATTTTAATCAGTCTTGTTTCAATTTAAATGTATATTTTTATTATTATTTAAATGTTAATGAATTTATGTTCTGGTAATATTTTTAAAATAAGCCTGTTCATCAGGATATTACAGTAAAATGAAATATGTCCAAAAATTTCAAATAAAGAAGGACTCCAGGAGTTAACTACAAATTACGTTATCGTTTGATTGACAAATGACAATGACATCTTACAAAAAAAGTTTTATTTCAGATTTTCTAAAAGGTTTAAAACACGTTTATATATTTTAATGATATAAAAATTCGTTTAACAGATATCGTTTGCGTATTAAATATACCACTGATCGTTCGCTATGTATAAAGTTATTTGTATATATTACCTTAGTTCAGAATAAGGACGTCCGGTAAGCGACCAGACGGTCAAGCGTGAGTTTATGGAGGGAGACATGTTGAAAGTTTGATAGGCGAATTTTTTAATTTCAGGGGTATCACGTTACTAAATTTAAGTGTACCGTGATGAATATGGAACGGTGAGAGTACTTTAATTATATGTTGACATCCCTTAAGAGATAATGGTTTTTTAAACTTTAATTTTTTAAGTCATTATTTTTCGCGGTTTTTTTTTAAATGGACCCTTTATTTCATCCTCATATATAATTAATATGTTTGAGATTATTTACTACAGTTTGTTAATTGACATGTAGGCAATAGAGTCAGAAAAAAAGAGCGCACACCTCAGCTCGGATTAGGCACTTGCCTAATAATAAAAAGGAGACAGAGTTAATCCTCCTATATCGTTTTTTTTTTTCGAAATGACTACGCTATTGGCCCAGCAAGGTCTTAACAGCTTCACCGGACTATTAAAGCGAGCGCGTAAGGCACTCAGCCGATTCTCCTATATCGTATTATGTTATAAGTACCTTGGAGTAGTATAGCAATTATATGGACTAATATCCGTTTCCAGTTTCTATAAATCGTATTATTGATCAATTCTAAAGTTACGCTAATTCGACAATTTCATACAAAATTATATAATCATACAAAATTTTGTTCGGTTTAATATTAACATAAATCTTCTATTCTAGGACTTTAGTCTGAACTAAATTAAATAACTTACCCTATCATATGTATAAGAAACGAAATAAAAAAATTATATAATATATTGTCACTAAAAATATACATTAAATAAATTAGATAATATTTTTCAAAATATTAAAACGTGCGAATTAAGAGCGGTATAAGAGTGGTATTGTTTATATATATATATTTTTTACATATGATAGGGTAAATTGTGTCCAAATCTAGAAGGATTCCTTTTCATTTATGCTTAAAAATATCATATTAGTATTTTTGTTGTGAACCTTCAATTCGATACTAATTTAGTTTGGTACAACAGTAAAAAAATGGCATTAACAGGTTGTTTCTCTAAATAAATATAACAATACGTTAATTTACATATCAATGAAACCTTATTACAAACATTCAATATTTTATAAAGTAAACAAGTAGATAGTAATATTATCCGTATATCCAATTTGTATTATTAAAGCAATTTAGCTAATGAACTGATAAATACCATAGTCGTATCATATATCGAGTTAGTATTTAACTAAAAGTTCAAATAATATACCGCAGTACAGATAGGGTACACGGTTGCGGTTACCTCTCTTGTGTGTTATGTTACGGTACGGTTAAATAATTAATTAATGTTACTAATAAATATCAATGAAGGAAAAATAATTGCCGTTGTTTATTTCATTTAATTATACACACGGGTTCAGAATATATTTTTTAAAAGTAGCTTTTTCAATATACCATTGATATTTTATACAAACACTAGCGTACCCGGCGCACCTTGTCTCGCCCTGATAATAAAATAAAAACCTTGACGAATTATACATACCTAAACCTTCCTTATGAATCAAATCAAATCAAAAATACTTTATTCAGTTTAGGTTCTAATAAGGCACTTATGAACCTCAAAAACTACCACCGGTTCGAAAAACACCCCAATCATCGAGAAGAACTGGCAAGAAACTCGATCGGGTAATCACTATCTAATGGTGACAAGTGTATGGAAATTCCCTTCAGCAGTTTTTGAGTTTATCGCGAACAGACTTGCCGGAGGACTTTGTTTTTTAATATGTAGTGGACATAGTTGTTTAATTTACAAATAAATAATTAATATAAGTTCTTTGTCATTGTTTTTTTTTTATTGAAATAAATAATTAATGAGTATAACTGTTTAATGAGTTACTTAACATAGTAGAGACCATTAAAAACTATTTCCGGTAAGAGATTAAGCTAAATAAAAAAAAAATTATGGAGGAGTTGTTGAGGCGTGTACGCTTGGTACACATATACGTTTCAACAACTTATATATATATGAATAGTTAGCTAGGTTAGCTAAGATAGGTCGCGATTTTGCATGCAACAGGCAACAGCCAGGCCGAGGTGTGCCGTGCACCCTTGAGCTGGTTGCCAGAATGGAATCGGCTGAGTGCCTTAAGCGCTCGCCTTAGTAGTCCGGTGAAGCTGTTAAGACCTTACTGGGTCAATAGCGTAGACATTTCGAAAAAAAAAAAAATTAAGCTCTATAGAGTTGCTTAATTCCGACTTTTAAAGAGAAATATCCGTGTAATTTTAGAATATATCTTAGTAAAGAAAATGACTGCATTATATGCGATGGTAACCACAATGCAAACCGAAAATGGGTGGTAACTTTCATGTTATTTAGCAAGTCAATAAGATTGTTCTATATATACCCTGGCTGAACCCTAAACTCGATCAATTAAAAGTGAGTCACTGACAATTAACAGTGCTCTACAGATCTGTACCACCCTAGTCATGATCGCAACTAGTCATTTTGTATCACCCGAAACGTATATTAATAAAGCTATATAATAAAAAAATAATGCATACGAAGAAGTTAATTCGCTTACAACCGAAGCCCTTTGTGGTAATACACGAATCGGTTTATACTAATATTTTCATTTGCACGTTTTTATCAAAATGCCTATGTAGGACGGCGGAATAATAAAAGATTAATTTTAGAAAAGAAATTACCTATTTGTCAACATCTCTAAGATATGAACAGAAGTAATTAAAAGTACTGTCCACCCGACGACAAAGCGAACTACACAAAAGGTACTCAACAAAACTCTACGTAGGAGGTAGGGTGGTGGGGGGCGAAGACTTTTTTGAACAATAATCCTATCAAAGAACCCACGGACAATGGATTGTCGCTGGTATTGTGAAGGACTGTTGTTTAAGATTTCACAAAATGTCATTTTCGTTTTTTTACTCACTGGGAAGCTTCTGGAATTTCGTCCAATGGGTTTTTTTTTTGCGTAAGCATTACGGTATAAAACTTTCGGAATAGTAAAGGTCATCGGAGCATGTAAACTAATGTTTTTTTTTTTTTGTACCGTGACGAAGCGATCCCATTGATCTACAATTCATTGGCATTCACCGCTATTATATTCGCCTTTAAAACCTTTGGTGTTTTGAGTGTGCAGTGGGTTATTACGGAAGTAAAAGACAGTTTCTGTGACAAGTTTATCCTCATGTGCAGGGTGGTAATAATTCAAATGGATACGGACAACATACTCTGCTTTATCTAGCTCGATTTGCACCATCTAATCCCGAAACGAGGCTCGTCTAAGTCTGTCACTATGGCTGGGGTTTTGCCTAAGCTAGCATGGTCGGAATTTAGTCGAACAAAATTGCCATATAATAGGGTATGCTCGTCAAATAAAATAGATAGCTTTTGCTCGCCTCTTTTATACCTTATAATATTTATGCAAAATTTCTTGATAATCGATTGAGTATTTAAAGCGTGACAAACAAACAAACAAACTCACATTCGCATTTTTTATATTAAGTATTCTACAGTGAATCTACATATACCAACTTTTAGACTAGTTTGAAAGGCGCGCGATAGAATAAAGATTCCAAGAAGTAACAAGGTTCTGATCTTGTGTTAAAGATTATGCTGGAATGAGAGATTATAATTAATGTATTTACGAAGACTAAGTTCTAATCATATTTACACTTGCTGTCGACGGTTGAGTATTTTCTAAAAGATGGGACCTAAGACCTAGATGGTGATTAGTTTCCGAGCGGAACTTAGAGCTTTTTGTACAGCTGATAAACCTTGAGCATTAGCTGTAAAATTGCTAGGAGTAATACGCTTACTCGGAGATAGTTTATTTCCATCTAAACATATACTATTTATTGAATATTGTATTCAGTACAAAGTCTGGACGAACGTTAATATCTGATACTGTTAAATCAGCATTAGGTACACCATCGTTATTACATGGAGTAAATGTAAACCTACTAGATCTAGCAATGACCGATGAACAATTGAGAATGAACGAACAAAGTATGTAATATTCAATAATTGTTTATATAACTGTTACACAGATGACAACATATTTGTACAGATGACTGTGTACAGCAATTTTCTAGATTAAATTTAGTCTTAACGTGACGTGGAACCGACGGGTTGAAATGTAATAAAATATATCCAGAAATGATACAAAATAGGCCAGACGGTACCAGCATAACACGGTAAAAGCAAAGCTATGAGCATTGCCCATGGTTCATGGCACTTAATGGATAAAATTGTAATTCCTTCTATTTTAATAATAGGTCTTTACTTATGAAATTGCCGTTCTGCAGTACTGGCAATTTCAAATCAAAATATTTTTTGTATGGCTAAGAATTCTAATTTCAAATTAATGTTATTTTAAAAACATGGAATTCTTTTCCCAGAAGTAGTCATTGTTTATTGATTAGTGTTACATTTTCATCGCATTTCAATCTTTTTTGTCATCATAGATACGTTAAAAAATCGAGTAAATATGGAATATGAGTACCGTCGTGGCAGCAACGCGGCACAAGCGACACATAACATCAACGACGTTTACGGAGCTAACACTACGAATCAACGCACCACCTGTTATTGGTTTGCTCGCTTCCGTTCTGGGAATTTCGACCTGAAAAATGAACCTCGCGGTCATCGTAAGACTTTGGTCGACAATGACGAATTAAACGCGATTGTGGAAGCTGATGATACACAATCTACGGCTGAATTAGCAGCAGCTTTCGACGTTAGCGTCTAAACAGTATTGGTCTATTTGCGTCAAATTGGCAAGGTAAAAAAACTTGACAAATGGGTGCCCCACGAAATCAATGATCGTCAGCGCGAAGTACGCGTCGAGACGTGCCTTGCACTGGATCAACAGACACACAAATGAAGGAATTTTGAACCGCATTGTTACCTGCGATGAAAAATGGATTCTGTTTGATAACCGCAAGCGCTCAGCAAGTTGGTTAGATCCTGGTTCAGCACCTAAACAATGCCCTAAACGAAAACTTACCCCTAGAAAAGTGATCGTCACTGTTTGGTGGCGGTGTAGCGCCGGTGTGATTCATCACAACTTCTTACCAAACGGTGTGAGCAGTACTGCAGATGTGTACTGTGAAGAACTGAACACAATGATGGAGAAGCTGGCACATCTCCAACCAGCATTGGTCAATCGCTCGTCTCCGCTGCTCCTGCACGACAACGCGCGACCTCATACTGTATAGCAGACGGTCTCCAAGTTGCAAGAACTGGGGTTGGAAGTTCTCCGTCATCCGCCCTACTCACCAGACCTTGCGCCTACAGACTCCTACTTTTTCCAGAATTTGTGTAACTCTTTGGCGGGAAAAAAATTCAATACCCGAGAGGCAGTACAAAATGCCTTTGAAGAATTTTTTGCCTCCCGTCCAGCAGATTTCTTTAAGAAGGACATCAATAAACTACCACTGTGTTGGCAAAGATGCATTGATTGCATGGGTGATTACTTCGATTAATACAAATAAAAAATACATGAAAAAAAATTCGTTTAAAATTTTTCATACAAAACGGCAATTTCATAGGTAAAGACCTAATATATTTTATTCGGTAAAGTTTGATACACATGAATTACACAGATAAAATATTTTTATTTTATCTTGAGATTACATTTGTATAAATAATATTTTAAAATAGATTCATATTTTAAAAGTCTACATTCATATTTACATCTGCTATTCATTATTTATAAGACTGTTTTTCGAGCGCTTAAAATAGAGATCAATTATAAATGGTCCTAGGTCTTCTTAAATAAAACTGTCTTACATCGGTCATATAGTACATAAATATAATGACATAGGTAAATCACCAACTGTAGTTTCTCAGAATGCTTTGCTAGAAATATACGGCATAATCTGATGTAGGGAGTGCTGATGGCGTAATCGCTAGAGTGGCGTAGCGACGTAACGTGGATAGGCGTAGGTTTGAATCCTTGTAACTGAATTGGAGCTTCCGGTGTAGGAAAACGTCGTGATGAAACCATAGTATGGTGGTAAGGCTGTTTGTTAAGTCCGCCTGACTAGCTAACACCCTCAAGTTGAAAATCTATTGCCAAACACCAGTTGGTGTGATCCGGTATCAGCACTTAAGTGCCAGCCATCATAGACCACGTCGTCACTTAACATCAGATGAGACTGTGGTCAGACGCTGAAACCTATAAAGTATAAATAAAGCAAATACAGTAAAAACATGTCCTCAAAATATTGATGTTTCTGGTCACCCCAACGGTAGACGTATGAAAATAAATAAAATAGACGTTACGATGCAAAAGTCGCGGTACGCTCCGCGCGGTCCAATCCAATTTGTGGCGGATCGGAGCAGATATTACCGGTTTGTGACGAAACGAGACTACGGCACTGCCATAGTAGTTGTTGAAAATTCCGATTTACCCATTTTCGGTTGCCTGATGGTACATCGGATCAGCGCACACCTGAAGAACCTGTCCTTTGAACCGAATAACAGACCTGTAGATTATTTAAAATAACCCAGTATTCATCGATAGTATTTCCTTTCTGATAATGATGAAATAGGTAAGTTATAATGAACTAGCTATCATACCCCAATTTATCTGTGTTTGTATTTCTATTAATGTCGCGACCGTACATTATCTTCGTGTAATTTTAATAGTTTATACCACATACACTGACATAGCTCTGATATGGCAGGATTTTTTTCAACATAACACTTAATATATTTTGACCAATCTAAGTAATGACTTTATAAATTACTAGCCTCTGCTCGCGATTTCGTTCACGTGGAATAGTTACTTTGGGGTAACGCTAGTAGGCAGCGGAAGCTCTAAAGAGGAAAAAACCCCGACTTTTAAATATTCTTCATTGATGCTCCGTTCCTATTGGTCTTAGCGTAATGATATATAGCATATAACTATTCTCGGTAAATGAGCTATATAACATTGAATAAATTTTTCAAATTCAACCAGTACTTCCTGAGATTACTCCATACAACGTCACAATCTTCACCTCTTTATAATATTAGTATAGATAGTCCTCGTGTTATTCTGATGTATAATCTACGTTAAGTACTGTAAAGTTACTCTACTTAGTCCTTCTATTCTAAAATAAAAATACAATTTAATACTATACAGATATTGGCAAAGTTATTTAATAAATGATACAACTGCAATAAGTTTCTTCGTCGTAACATGCTTAGTTTTTGCAACAGAATTAAAATTAAAGATAATATTTCAAAATTCGTCTTTATAGTATATTCGTATATCTTAAATAATTGTCAATCAGTCTTCTAGTAGTAACATCTTGTTAGTATTAATTTGTTCTAATTATCTTGTTATTACCAAACATTTGACCCAGGTTTAGACATACATTGAAAGGTCATAAAAAACCACCGCAGAGTACTACGGACATGTTTTAGTGACGAATCTAACTTTTTACGACGGTCGTGGATAATTCAAGGGTTTCTCCACAGGTTTACTGTCAAACTGAAGGTTTTATTGGTACACTGAAGTAATTTCAGATTCTATTACTGGTCTAGATAGAGAGTAAAGACAGCAATTTATATAGTTTCCTTTAGACATGGATTTGGGACAGTAGTTTACTGAATAAGAGCTTCATGTTTTAATACGTACCAAAGTAATGTACCAAAAACTGTTGACCTCTGACACATCATTGCCTCTATCGATGATCACTGTTATTGTACTGTCAAATCTACAATTAGGAAAACCACTTAGTATTCGGATATAACTATCTAATTCAGAAACGTGATGAGGGACACTGACAGATTTTCAGCCTATTTGATTGTTCAGTCAAACGTGATGTTATTTGATATTTCACAGCATATCCCAATATAACCATTATATCCCGTTTGGATCAAGACAATTACAGAAATGTTTATAATCTATTGATAGTCCAAAATAATTAGATACACAATCTAAGTTATTACTTTTCAGTAAATTTATATTTAGGATCATTTATTTGTACTAATAGAATTACTAACAGTCGTAAAGGTGGAATAGTTTGATCGGTGGTCTTGCAAGTCGATGTCCATAGTTTCGATTGTATACCGGTATGTACTTACTAAAGACTTTTTCTGGATTAGCATACATTTAAATTTATAACACTGGGAGCTGAAAGTGTATGTATACATTGCAAGGAAACCTAAACCTGAGGAATGCTCTTGTGGTACTATTGTATACGGTAAAACATAGAACTAGATTTCTCAGAGATTGAGATCGTCAGTGCGTCCTGAGTTGGCCCGCTGTGGTCACTATGCACGTACTTACCTTGGGGAAGAGGTTTATCGTCCTGTAGTGAAGACTTTCATTTGTTTTTCATTGATAAGTACTGAAACTTTTCAATGGCTTTAAAATTATTATTATTTTTTTATGCTATTAGCGGCAGAGGAACATGCGGGTCACCTGATGATAAGTGATCAAAAATTAATAAAATTTATGTTAATCGGTTTAGCAACAGAAGAGAAGGTCTTCAGTTTTATCTTTTGTATAATTAGTGATCGTATAATATATTATAACTAGTGGTCGTCGAATGGTTATAATTGAACGATACTTAATAAAATTTCATGTTGCAATATTAAGGGGAAAAAACTAACTTTTTCCAATAACACCAAAGCTCGTCGTCTATTTGACGAAAAACAAAAAAAATAATAAGTTGGTTGTGAAATAGAGGACGAAGTTTTATTTAATTTTTTTTTCTCTGCATATTTGTGTATACAGATATATACTTTTTCAGACTGCGACCGTTTATTAGTATATCCAAATTGCAACTCAGACTTCTATTTTTCCGACAAAAATATACGGAGGAGTTGTTGAGGCGGATATGCTTGGTACTCATATACGTTTCAACAACTCAGACATATATGAATAGTTAGCTAGGTTAGCTAAGATAGGTCTCGATTTTGCATGCAACAGGCAACAGCCAAGCCGAGGTGTGCCGTGCACCCTAGAGCTGGTTGCCAATATAAATCGGCTGAGTGCCTTAAGCGCTCGCCTTAGTAGTCCGGTGAAGCTGTTAAGACCTTGCTAGGACAATAGCGTAGTCAGTTCGAGAAAAAAAAAAACTCAAACTTCTGGCTTATCGTTATTGTCTGTTGAAATGTTTCTGTAAATGTGTAGCATTCTTGCAATAACTTTGTCATGCTTTTGGTTTCAGGTAATACTGGTAGAGTTTAATCTAACGACGTACTCTATTCGCAGTCACCATCAGATGTAAGATTATTATCTACGTCTAGGTATATACTTTGCTGTAACTTATTCAACTACAAGGAATAAAGTGTAAACTGTATGGATCGTTTAAAACTTTCTTACATTATTAAAACTCGAGCATCGACTGTTAGAGAGTTCGTCTTGGCGCAATCGTAGTGTATGTACGACGGGGACGTTGGTTCGAATCTTACCATTCACACCTTTTCTGGGGGTTGATTTCGCTCCCGCACACCAGATTGGGCCCCCTCGGTAGCGGCTCAAGTCTAGGTTCGATCCCTCGGCAGGAAGTGCGGTACTTGCGCGATACAGTGACACAAAAATTTACATCACTGCTACAACACTACACGACCACCCCCCATACACGTGCACGCCTACACGTTTACACATGGAAGTGGAAGGGTTTTACTTTTTTCCGTTATCGAACTGAAAAAACTCTAATTTTCCTATAAAAAATATATGGAGGGGTTGTTGAGGCGTGTATGCTTGGTACATACCATGCGTATGCGTGTCTCAACAACTCAAACATATATAAATAGTTAGCTAGGTTAGATAAGATAGGTCGCGAATTTGCATGTAACAGGCAACAGCCAAGCCGAGGTGTGCCGTGCACCCTTAAGCTAGTTGCCCAAATAAAATCGGCTGAGTGCCTTAAGCGCTCGCCTTAGTAGTTCGGTGAAGCTGTAAAGACCTTGCTAAGTCAATAGCGTAGTCAGTTCGAAAAAAAAAAACGACTGTTAGAGCGATCAGAAACCCTTCTACTGATTTTATAACATCTAGATTTCGCAATGGCAGATCATGTTTTTATATAGCTAGCCGATTTCTTACAATTAAAATTTTACATTTACATAATTTGTTGTCCTTTAAACTTTTCAAGTTCTGTAATAAATACATTTTTTTATACTAATGCTGCTAAGTCTATTCACTAGTGTATCACAAAATCTGAGTTACTAAGAAGTCAGATTTAAAATTTTCCCTTTTAGGGTTGAGTATGTTTCTTATTCTAAAGATGAAGAAGGTTGAGTGCCTTAAGCGCTCGCCTTAGTAGTTCGGTGAAGCTGTTAAGACCTTGCTAGATCAATAGCGTAGTCAGTTCGAAAAAAAAAAAACAAAGATACACGCGATTTTCTTAATCAATAATCGTTAAATCTGTTACTTGTAACGTAACAAAATAACACTAAACACGTATCGCAGACACCATAAGAATAAAGTAGGGCATTGGAGCTTGCTACAATATCCATCGTTAGCTTAATGTCGGTGTGCTTACCGTTAAATGTTTGTAACAGTACGCGTAACATGAACGTACCGACGTTAAGATGTTTTGCTTGTTATTGCATAAATAAAATGTTGATATTGTTAATAAGATTCTTTACCAACTCTCTGAGTAATTAGTAAATCGAGTGGGATTAGTTAAAATTACAGAAACACAAATGACAACGAGTTAATAAAA
>JACEII010000028.1:3667062-3678570 GCA_014332785.1 Antheraea mylitta | reverse complement strand
TACCAAAACTTTGCTTATGTACACAATATTCTATATCTGAATGTAGAAACTTTTGCGAAAAATTTTTTGAAACAATTGCTTATTCTGATATTTTCCTTATGTCCACTTTTACAAGAACCTATTTTTATTGTATTATTTGATTGTTTTTTTTTTTAATTTTGAACACTATTTAACTTGTTGTTAAACGAGTTCATAGTAAATAAGTTAGAAACGTATAGCAAGGACCGATTCAAAAGTGCAAGTGTTGGAAAACACAGGTTTTTGGCAATAAATTTTTAATTTTAGGGTAGTGTAACTGTACATGCGAATTTAAAAAACACCCTACCACCATCCTCTGGCTTCATCACGTTGTTTTACATTACCAAACACTCAGACTCATTGCAAGGATTGGAACCCATAGCGATTGAAGCAAGTGTTTTATAAGACTACCAATGAGCCAACACTTCAAAAGGCAAAAGCCAACTGTGATTTTTAAACGTACCATGTTATTATTCTGAGTTTATGTAAAATATGTTGATGTTTAATAAAACTAAAATATATGTCTATTTATTTATTGATATACAGATGTGGAGAATGCAAAATTAAATAGTCTGATGAATAATATAATAATCTATGAAATACCTTTAAACAAGCAATACTTGTATATTTTTATATTTGTATATATTCAGGATCTCGGAAACGGCGTCATCTATTTCCGTGAAACTTAGGATGTAGGTAGTTTCGGGGACGATAAATTGATCTAGCTAGATTTTATTTATAGAAAACTTTTTTTAACTAAGTTATCAGGCAATAAAAAATATAGCTAGAATATAAAGGTAAATTTCGCCGCCGCTGTCTAAATAAAAATAGCTCAGATGGAAATCGAATGCTTCGAAAATCCGTGATATATATATATATATAGAAAAATGTTAATTTTATAAAACAAATTCTGACAGTTTATTTTAATTTAAAAATGTGTTTTAAAAAACCGAGCCAGGCTCGGTCGCCCAGGTACTAATAATAAATAGGAATAAACTAGACAGAAAATCTACGACGGTTTATTACATCGATATAACTTATGGAATTAATATTAATAATAAAATGAAAATATGTAATAGTGAATATTAAGAAATATCTAACAAATTAAAAAAATAAAGTAAAGATAAATGAAAAAAATGTAAATTTAATTTATACGAACTAAACCTATGGAAAAGATAACAAGATGGAAAATATAATTAAGTATATTAAAATTTCATTTACTAAATATCCTTTAAATAGTCTGGGATATAAAATGTGTTCAATTATCGTTTTGAATTTAAAAACTCGATACTCAAATATTTCTAATGTGATGTGCTTGGATGCGAGCTCATTGTATAAAAATGTACTATTCCTTGTCAAGTTTTAAGGATAAATGTATTAAGAAGCTTATTGATACACGTATATTATATTCTGTTAATCGTATGCGACAAACAGGTGCAAATAAATATTAATTATGAATGCTTCGAGCGTCAAGAATACATTATAAAACGGCATTATGGTATTGTGTATGCATACCACGTCAACATTATCCGGATGAGCGAATACGAAAATTATTTGCGAAACGACGTTGAGGAATATTCAAAAGATCGTTGCCGATTTACCGATATATTTTATAAATTCTCTTTTATTTCTTACTAGGCGAATCCCGCGACTTCATCTGCTTTGTTTATTCTCACTTGTTTTTTTTTTTTCGAAATGACTACGCTATTGTCCCAGCCAGGTCTTAACAGCTTCACCACACTACTAAGGCGAGCGCTTAAGGCGCTCAGCCGATTTTATTTTGGTAACCAACTCAAGGGTGCACGGCACACCTCGGCTTGGCTGTTGCATGCAAAATCGCGACCTATCTTAGCTAACCTAGCTAACTATTATATATATATATGTATGAGTTGTTGAAACGTATATGTGTACCAAGCATACACGCCTCAACAACTCCTGCATATATTTATTGTCGGAAAATTGAGAGTTTTTCAGTTCGATAAGGGAAAAAAGTAAACCCTTCCACTTTCATGTATAAGCGTGTAGGCGTGCACGTGTGTGGAGGTGATCGTGTAGTGTTGTAGCAGTGATGTATATTTGTTTGTCACCGTATCGCGCAAGCGACGCACTAAAGGGCTCCCTACCGAGGGATCGAACCTAGGATTATTCTCACTTGTGTTATTATATCTTAATGGGAATTAGGCAGCCTTTTGACACCAAAATTCGCTTGACATGGCGCTTAAACTTATAGTGCGGCAAATTGGTGATATGCTTTGGGACTTTCTGTAAAACCTAACACTATTAACTAAAATCTATTACTGGTTGTACTGAGTCTGAAACATGGGACGACCGCGACAAAATTTTACCGACTCTTCCGATTAAATAACGGCAGTGAACGATCAGTACCAGCCTATCTCTTCAACAGAGCGTGCTCACGCCCACGCCCGCATAATCACAGATCACGCTGCCGTGATCTGGCGGTAATTTCGCTCCTGCACACCAGACTAGGCCCCCCTCGGCAGCGGCTCAAACCTAGGTCCGTTCCCTCGGCGTGGCCTTGAGTACGCTTCTCGCGCGATACAGTGACACAAAATCTTACATCACTGCGACAATTACACATATCACCTCCACACACGTGCACGCACACATGCTTACACATGAAAGTGGAAGAGTTTATTTTTTCTCATATCGAACTGAAATGGTTTAGAAAAATTATGCGACACAAAATACATATAAGAGTTGTCGAGGTATGTATGCTAGGTATACATATATGTTTGAATAACTCATATATGTATGAGTATGTAGCTTAGCTTAAGTTAGCTCAGATAGGTAGCGAATTGCATATGCATAAGGCAACAACCCAAGCCGAGGTGTGCCGTACACCCTTGAGTTAGTTGCCCAAATAAAATTGGCTGAGCGCCGCAAGCGCTCGCCTTAACAGTCCAGTTAAGCTGTTTAGACCTTGCTAGGTCAATAGCGTAGTCAGTTCAAAAAAAAACGTGGGATGGCCTCACGAACTTAGGTATCAGTGTTAAGTAAATCGTAGTATTATAACAAAAGAAGAGCACCTTTGATAATTTTACGCCAAAAATTTTTTATATGTTGACATCAACGAGAAATTATATTCAAAGAACTCGACAATAGCCAATTCTTTTCATAATATTTTCCTTTTATTTGATATAACAGTATACAAGAAATTGAATATAATTCCGCAACAAAACGCTTTTAGGATTCTATTATGTCCGCTCATTTAAAATTCAGCTCACATTCAGAATTAAATCTGAATACAGCAATCAAATAGCATTGAAAATGGCTTTCGAATGATCCGTTTGAACCACTTACCATTGCTAATTTCTGCCTTTGGTTCCATTTGCGTATGGAAATCGAATCGAGTCGCGCCAGCTAAATCTGCAATAGTTTCAACTGATTTTGGATGATAATTTCCCAAATATAGTATATGCCCCGTTAGGTTGTGCCACACTCGTGGGCTCCATTAGATTATTATATCGGCCCAAATTGAAAATTCCGTTAGCGAAATGTGTTGGCTTTGACTTTTTTAAATTGTAATGAAATTTGCTATTTATATTTAAGTAGGTATACATAGTCGTCTGCTTTTATGACTATATAATAACTAATTCTTATGTTCTGATATACGATTTCGATATTGTTAATCTGACACAAGCAATTGTAATATATACTTACGAGATTATTTGTCTCTGGAAACACCAGTAAGGTTTTAATAATTATTATGCGTTTTGCAGTTCATTCATTGACAAAGGCTATATTATATTTATCTAACATCATGCAACGACCCTTAGGAGTGGAGCAATTACTCTACAAATCGTAATCTGAAAATACGTTAAACAAGAATTTTGAAAATGATGTGCAATGGCCGTGTGGATTGGCACGAAGTATCTGGACCCCGGAGCGTGTCGGACGCCCGATTAAATCAACCATTACTAGTAAAATCCGAACTATAATCGTCAATGTCTATATTGTACGTCTCAGTTACGCGATTAGGTACCCTATTTTAACAGTCATATTACATTAAACGCAAATGAAACTGTAAGATCCAATTAGTCTTTTGTAAAATAGATGTTAGCCTTTGTGAATATAGCCCTATTAGCTGTAACAGTTTTTATGAAAGCGAAAAAAAGATCGCCACAATAAGCATATGATCTGCTTATCGACAGATAACAATAATCATGCTAAACTAGAACAGTTACAAATTTTGTTTACTTTGACGACACGCTTTCTTACGGCTTTTATCCCTTTAATCATTAACCAGGTCAAAGGTAATGTGTAGGAAGCACATCAACTTTATTTACAAGTTAGTAATGTAAGCTTTATCCTGGATCTCGTTATATTTACTACACAATTCTGTAAACCAAATAGATTAACTTGTAAATGTAAGTTTTAAACCGAAACATCTGATATAAATTTAGAAAATGTCATTAATTTATTCCGTAGAAGCTTTGATTGTTTACTCTCAAATAATTATAATCAACTAGCCGATACCCGCGACTTCGTCTGTGTTCTTTGTTATCTTATTAGTATTCTTATGTGTATTTCAAAGGAAATTAGGCAGCGTTTTCTATGAAAACTTCTAGTTGGTTTGACTTTTTTCGACACTTCCACAATTAACGTTATATTTCAACCATTTTACACAAAATCTTGACAAATTGTACACGTAAACGTTCCCCGTAAATCTACTCTATCTACATATGAAAATCCGTTTAGCTGTTTTTGAGTTTACCGCGAACATACAGACGCGGCTTAGGACTTTGAATTATAATATGTAGTGTTAGAAGAGTTATCCAGGACATTATAAGGAAAGTCGTGTTCTAAATGTAACCAAATTTTGCACTGATATACTCATGTATCCAACATATTTGATAATAGACTAATACATTTATACATTATAAATTGTCACGTTCAATAACATAGCGACTAAAAATTTTTCAACATAATATATTCATTTTGCAAAGGTCCTTTTTTATATATTGAGTACGGTTCGAGTAATAATAAATATGCCCTAAGTTTTTTTAGTGCTCAATAAACGTTAGATGTCGATCGTATAAAATATCACTCGCAAAAACACTTTACTGGACCCAATAAACATTTCTTCGAAATCTCCATCGCTACACAACGCGACGTATGTCATGCGAATATAGGCAGAAGTAGTTACTTTTTTTATTTTATTATCTGAAGCGAAGGTGTTCTGGGCGCATGTTAAACAAGTCGTGCGTGGAACCAGCTCGATATGCTCGCCGAACGAAACTGAACTTTGAATTGTAGGTGATAAAGTCTTTTATTGTCTAGTTTTTATAATTTTATTTTCATCCAAACTTGCTCAATATCAATATTTTGTAACGGTCATGTTATTCGGATGGTTAAATTCTATGACGTCGGAACATGGTCGCTCGATGATTATTTTACATGTTTTATTGAATTTTATGTAACATTTTTGTTTTATTTATTATTCGGCTACTTGTACATGTCGTCATGGTCGTTTACTAACCTAGAGGTAGTCGTATAGAACAGCCGAATGAAGTACAAATATCTACTGATGCAAATTTTCTAATTAATTTACAGTACCTGGGCGACCGAACATAGCTCGGTTCTTTAAAAACAACTTTAAAATTAAAATAAACTATTAGGATTCCCTCACAAAAATAGCATTTTTTTCACATAAAATATATATACACTCGGATTCGTACTGGGATTACACGGACTTTCGAAAGAACCAATTTCCATCTGAGCTATTTTTGTTTTGACAGCAGTGGCGAAATTTACCTTCATATTATAGCTATATTTTTTATTGTCTGAAATCTTAGTTTTAAAAGTTTTCCATGAATAAAATCTAGCTAGCTCGATTTATCCTCCCCGAAATTACCTACGTACTAAGTTTCACGGAAATAGATGACGCCGTTTCCGAGATCCTGAATATATAAAAATATACAAGAATTGCTCGTTTAAAGGTATTAGATATACTAATCGCTAACCACAGCTGCGTCTTCATGACAATAGTGTTATTGCTTTATGGTGTCTTTTATCTAGATAAGTTATGGGATGTCTTTTATTTTGAAATTAAACTTCTTATTCCACGGTAGGGAAACTTTTCGTTACGCGTTAAATGTAAGGTAGGTATGTATTGTTATGTATGTGTGTGTATAAGTGTTGTCTGAATCTCGTAGTATTAAACCAAAATGAAACGTAAATGAAAGTAGATATATAGTTAAATATTTATACTAAGGGACTTCGTATAATTTATGAGCATTCTTATGTATATATAATTTAATATATACAGAGAAGTTGCCTTCCTCCGTATACTCTGCTGATACACACACTATTAGTTATTCTAATTGACTTAATTCCAATAACCGCATTAAAAATTATCATAACGGCTTCAATTTTATTGAAAAGCTTATTTTAAATTACCTTTGAAAAAAGAGACAGTAAATATTCAATATCTTCAATTTTATTCATACCATATAAATTGAATGTAATAATGACTAATGGTGACAGAGAAATAATGGAAAAACTCGAATATTAATATCCCGGCGTTTAATGACCACACGATTTAGCAAGGCATTAGTGAATTCAAACGTTCAAGAAGTCTTGTTCATTTCGGTATTAAATGACGTTTGTCTAAAACACTTCTTCACAAAGTCCTTCGTCAGCTGACGGAGTAACTAATTTTAATTTGCAAATTTAAGTGATTTACGAACAATTCGCTACGATATAGATACTATTTTAAATAATGGGTAACCGCTTCCAGTGACGGTATCGGGTAGGTATAACTAACTTAAAGCGAATTCATAAGTAAGAGTTTGTCTGTACATTTCGGAGGAATTAACTCTAAATATATAACGTTATGAATTCCTTTCAACGTTTGTTAGTGAACATTGAAAAAAAAAATGCTTAAAGCACTCTTATGCAAATACAATTAAACTGAACGATACATCTCGTTCTCGACGAGTAAATAAAAGAATTCGAACGTTTTAACTTTAAGGGTCATGTTCGCACCGGTTCCACGATTTTTTTAAATTAATCACGGAAAGTTTGGTCACAGTTATGATGGAGTTTTATCATTTGGTTAAACATGTGCCGCAATGCATAAACGAAACGAATTACCCCGTTCTACGAAATACAACCACATTAACTATTCACGTTGCTTGGTTGTAATTACATGTTATGCTATTGGGTTTTCCGTCGGTAATCTTTTAGAAAATATTCTCTATTCATTTAGCACTTAATTAAGCCTTTAATACAAAGTTGAAATGAATTCAAAGAGGTTTCTTTAATTTAAGCTTTGCTTTAGTATATATATTTTTGTTGTAATTATTAGGATTGAAATTAATCTCCCGAACCATTGATATACAAAAACCTAAAATGCACACTTAACGTCCATGCCACATCCGGCACACGTAAATAAGCACATAATTTTAGATTATAAGGTCATTTCAATCATTCAGATAAGTTTATATTTGCAAAATCATAAGTATATCACATAACTATAACCACGTATAAATATTGGGGAGTTTTTGCGGTTGCTTTTGAGCGCTACTTTTAT
Organism: Antheraea mylitta; assembly: GCA_014332785.1. Taxonomy (NCBI): domain Eukaryota; kingdom Metazoa; phylum Arthropoda; class Insecta; order Lepidoptera; family Saturniidae; genus Antheraea; species Antheraea mylitta. The sequence continues at coordinate 3,670,997 of JACEII010000028.1, read as the reverse complement.
TCAACACTGTGCATCTTGGATTTTTATATGTCAGTGTCATGAGCTTGCCTTTGCTCAATATACCTTCTGACTCAACCATGCCATTGTTGCTTTCTATAAATATGCCTTTTCGAGTAACATTTAGTCTTGGTTTCATTAAAATCGGTTCACCTTATCAAAAGTTATTATAATTTTAATGACGACGTGATTTAAGTACGAGAGAAATGTAAATAAGTAAACTGATTTCATACATTGAAGTCATTTTATAGCTCACTGCTTTTACACCAGATTCCACGCGGACAGAGCCGCGAGCACAGCTAGAATTAAATAAAACTCAAAAGAATATTTAAATTCTCCCGCCAGATGAGAACAATTCCCTTAATTCAGACTTTCGAGAATATGTAATTATATTGTTCGCTGGATATCTTTCTCCAAACCTGAATATTTTAAAAGGGGCGTTATTTATACTAAGTTATAGAGGTTTTTCTTTAGGTAACATTCTAGAATAAGGATAAAGAGGATTTTACTTATGTATGTATCACGATTTCTACTTAACGGTGAACCTTTTTTCTTGGGATTATAGTATTATATTTATTTCACGAAGTCTATTTGAACTACTTGTTAAATAATATATGTTAGTATGTGTAACTGTTGTAATCTTAACAATGAAGGCTCGTATAAATATAAAATTTGTAGGTGTTTTTGTGAGCAAACGATTTTGTGTTTGAGATAGATTATAGCGTATATAACATTTCTTTGTCAGTTTTGTTGTTGGTGGTAGAGCCAAGTTGTAATCGCTGTGCCCACCTCTTCCATTGCCCTTCCCTTAATCCCATCTCTCTTTGCCGACAACACAGGCTGGCAACGCACTTGCGACTGCTTTGGTGTTGCTGGTGTCTATGGACCGTGGTGATCACTTAAGTTCAGACGACCCACCTATTCGTTTGCATCCTATGATATAAAAAAATGCTATGTCTATTAGCTTGAAGGTTTTTTTTATTATTTATATAGATGTACTATATGTCATTCATAAATTGATAGGCAAATGTGATATTGTTTATATAACTATCATACATACGTTTTTATTTTTTATAAGTTTATAATATAATATAATTTTATTTTTATTAAAGAAAGATGTGTATAAAACAAACACAATACATACAAGTATTATGTAAATATTGTATTTGGCATCGTCATTTTGCTCATTAAATACAAAACAATTAAATACAAATATTTAATAATTACAAAAAAAAAAAAATAACAAAACCGTTTTATTTAAAAAATGCACTGTTAATCTATTATATTTCCATATTAAAAAGACTCCCATTGATTTTACATTTTAATGTGAGAAAAATATTACTAGTCTTGTTATGTATTTTCGTGTTTACAAGGACCACCAAATATATAACATTAAAAGCACTTTTAAAATAAGCATCTAACCATATATGCTTAAAACTAACGTAAGAAAACGCAACAATAGAAAAAAAGAAATAGTAAAAACTTTAAAGTCGTGTCTACAAAAAAAAAATTTGGTTTATGGCTCTTTTGTATTTTATCAACGATTTATAACATTTTTTAACTCGTGTACACAGGACCTGAGCCTTAAGATTACTATATTTTACTACACGTAAATGTACCAACAAAAACCAAGCATATTCACCAAGTCGTGATCTTAGCCGTTCCACAGATTTTTCAATTCTTCCATCAAAATAATCTAAATTCCAGATCCGGCTTTGATGGAGTCGTTTAAACAAAATTCTCCAACATTTTTGCCGCTTTCGTAACGGTGCGGCTGGGACGTAGGTGGAATACTTGCCCTCTAAAAATGTCCCTCTCTTCTCTTCTCTCGTACGCAAGTTTTACCTTTAATCCGTACAGAATGGCGAAATTCAGATTTAATATGTGTGCATTCTTTGTACGAAGTATTCGGGCCTTTGGTGTTTTCACAAAGGCTTAATAATTTTAGGGCAAGACACTCACGTGTTTTGAAATAACATAAAATTATGTTAATACCTTTATGCGGTCAGGGAAACCATTGTAAATATACTCTTGCAGTACATTTCGCTATCAAATTAAAACATAAAGTAAATGCTCTACTTGCTGTTTTCAAAAAGAAAAATACTTGATTTAGTTTAGGCCCAGAAAACGCGCTTATGAACGTTTAAACTACCACCGGTTCATAAAACAACCCAGTCATCGAGAAGAACCGGCAAAAAACTCGAACGGGTTTATGTTTTTCACATTCATAGATATATCTGTAATACATTAATGTTACTATCGTTTATAGGATATACAGAGAGGTGTCAATAAAAAAGTCTCTTATGCATTTTCATAAACATAACACACCTGGTAGTGACTAAATTAAGGGTCAATTACAGTGACGATCGTCGCGATGTATATTAACAGCCTTACCGTTATAGCGGTCTAAAAACCACCACTGATTTTTGGGGTGTAAGGGGTGTCGAGTAACATCTTAAGACTTGAGACATCCAAGCCAACCTCACCTGCACGTGGTGCACCCTGCTGAATAACGAACGATGCAATGGCGACAGCGGGGTGATAGGGTTTTACAGCCCGACTGGGTCGCAACCACCATGTATATAGCGAAAAAGCTCGTCATAGTGACTCGCTTCTGCGCGTCGCGTTTCGGGATCAGCCTGTGCATATCCGGTACCGGGTGACTTTCGTCATTATAGCCGGCATGACAGCGGCGATCGGCGATGGATAATCTGTCTCTCGGTGGTTGTCGATGTTTTTGGATTGTACTATGCTTACCATCAGGCATAGTGCAGTCACTTCGTCGTGCTACAATAAAAAAAAAAATCAGAATACAACACTAGCTTCTGAACCTAAAACGCGATCCCCCAGTGCCAGCTCCATGAAAGGTAAACATAGTCTGAATATTATTTATGATTCAATCCCGAGCAAATACCGTACTTTGCTACCTTGATTAGGATTAGGGGTGTTGCTTGCAGAGGGATTGACTCCGAATCTCGAGATATTCATAATAACAAAAGAGAAGAATTTTGCTCTAAACTCTAATTGAAGTCAAGCGTAAGATGAGCCGCCAAATCGTCCATTCGGTGCCGGCTTAAAAATATTCTTTCATATCTGACTCATGATATTGCTGTAAACGCCTCGAAATGAAGCCACTCCCTCCAGATTATGAGAAATATTTCCCAGCTTTGCTGTTTTATGAACACTTGAACATTTAGTTTGAGATAATAATTTGAAGCGATTATTTGATGGTTAAACATCCGTTCAGGTTCTAAACCTTGGTGGAAAATAGTTCGATGAATTTATTACATCGCGCTGGGCTATTTTTTAATGCTCGTCCAAGTACCAACTGCTATCAAATTGAAAAAAGTAAACATCGAAAGTCCCAACAGTTAGTTAAAGTGATGTAATAGTTTAAAAAAACTATAAGCGAACTGGCTATTCAACTTAAATCATTAGCGAGAGAGCATTTCTGTACGACCAACTGGGACCTCGGCTTTCGAGTTTCGGGTATATAAATTTCAGGATTCATTTTCTCTTGAATAAATTTTAAATTGAAACTTCTCTCTTGTTAGTTCTTAATTATAAGACCTAGTTTCAGAGGAGTTGAGAGAATCTGACCTTAGCTGAAATAAGGTGTACAAACCTAATCTAAAGTAACGGGAATATGTAAAGAGATTAAAAAAATTAAACTCTGTAAAGAGGCGTATGTTTGCAGAGGTATAAAAAAATCCTATATTATATTAAATTTTTCTTACTACTAACATAATTATGTTGTATTATGTCGACTCTTTAGCGACCAAATATACAAATATTGATATGAACTAAGAAATAAGGAACTGCTAGGTACTAGAACATGACAACTTTTTCCGCCATAGTAGCACGCTTATATGTGTTACCTTTTGGGATCAGCCGGTATCCATTCTATACTATAAGAGTAGTTGAATCCTAACTACCAT
>JACEII010000028.1:3632371-3647062 GCA_014332785.1 Antheraea mylitta | reverse complement strand
GAATGACTGTGTACTTTTTTTTTCTATTTTTAAATCAATTATAGTCTGTAGTCGACGTCATTGGTGACGGTCGGTGAGCAAAATCACAAGATTTTACCCATCCAAAAATTCAAACACACAACATTGGGGTGTATACACTATGTATAGTACAGGCCCAAGATGTCACCACGTAAATTTTCCCGTTCCATATAATTTTTTTAATTCGCCCAACGCGTCTTATGGAGTTCTTACTTCAAAAATGAATAAAGAATTATAATGCCCAACGCTATTTAATATCCTGATGTCAAATGAAGTTCAACAGAATCTAAATTGTTAAATTAATTAAACTCTCCTTCCAGTGTATTGGCCGGTGCAGCGTAGAATTAGTTATTGCTTGCCAACTTTGACCGGACGAAGTTTCTGTTTTAAGTGCTTACTGCGCGTTTGGAAGTTCGCTCGTCGTTAGTATATAAAGCCAGTTGGCAGACTGTCTGTAATGACTATACCTCGGTAATAATGCTTTTTAAGAAGCTACATCAAAGTAAATGTATTTAAATTTTCTAATAAGATCGACATTGCAATAACATATAAAGAATATCTAGAATTAACGTGTTGCTGTCTTCAGTTATGCGTCAATTATGAAACGCTGAACTGCTTATTTTCAGAAGTTACATTTGAAATATGCTTCAGCCATTACAAAATTAAAGAAATTCGATTTCCTTCAAAATTAATTAAAGACCTATAGGACAATCTTTTGATTTATAAAAAAAACAGAATGTGTCATAACGACACATAATAAAATTAAAACTTTCATATTACAGAGATACATTATAATTAAAGATATACATTACAAAACCAACGTAACGCGATGTTCCTACGTGGTCACCAGTCTGAGTACTGAACGTGCCCGACGTTACAAAACTCCGGTGATCGGACGGAATCACTCTTCAATACTCTATCCGACACAGTGTTTACCCCCACCACTTTTCGACCCTCAAAAACGTTACCGATCAGAATTTCCAAGCGCTCCTATAAGAAATTTCACTCAAAAAACGATTATATACATAGACAAATATATAATTATATCAAGATGGCGGATAATCATGAAGTCACCGTGAACTCTTGCTCTAGAATTCACGTGACCATAAAACTCGATTCAGGCGAACACAAAAAATGTAAAGATTGTGTTTTTCATAAATAATGATCATTAAAATAAAACTCAGACTCACTTTTGAAAGGTTCAACGGAACATTAAGCTTCTTTAATACTGGCAATACACGCTAATTCGTCTGCGTTGTTTATTATTTTAACAATACGTTTCATGTATAGAAGAAACATAATAATAATGAAAGCAAAAATATATCTTGGCTTAAAAACATTTCTTTTCACATATTGTCATCCTATTACTTCCCCTCCTGCTCATACGCACACACCCCTTTGCCCTATTTCACATATCGCTGAATGCAAAGTGCTTATAAAAACCGTGGTTTGTTAAAACTATATTTACTTCATATTAAATGAAGATATCTTGATGCGCGCATGTATAGATATCTACTCAAATGTAATATTTCGTTTCTATCTTACTTTAAACATTTTTTTTTACTAACGTACTTTTCACAACCGAAACATGCGCGGTGGTCTTTGGAGCAACAGTTTTACAGTAAACCCTATCTGGGCACGAACTAAAAAGTTCATATTATCCTATCTTTGCCGTACCTTGAAGCTGTGGAACAATCTCCTGACCTGTGTGTTCCCTCGTTCCTATAATATGGGGCCCTTCAAGCGTAACGTGAAGAGGCATTTACGCAGGCCGCCTTGACAGCGGCGACCGACGAAGGATGGCGTATCTTTCGGCAGTCGCCGCTGTTTTTGGATGGCACTGTGCTTCTAATCAGACATAGTGCATGCTACAATAAAAAAAATGTAAGAGAATTGACACATTTTAGTAAAACGTCAAATGATTCTTCTCTTCACATAACGACAAGTATCAATAATGCCACAAAATAACGGTCCTTTATTGTCGTTATATAGTGTATAGTGGTCACTATATCATTATTTGAACTCTTTAGTCCCTTTTAAGATTGTAAAAATGAGTTAAAAAAATATGGCAGATGAATCTATTGTAACCGCTGTATAGCAAAATTTTAATTATAAGAATCAGATATGTGTATCATTGGATTGTATTGGCAAAAATGTATCAACTACGCGTATGAATCTGTGGGCTTAAGCTGGATTGGTGATGAAGAAATTTATTCCTACTTATTTCAATTTCTAAGGTGTACTAACCGCTGATATAAAGTAAACATTCTTTATCGTAAGTAAATGCAATAGTTTAATTAACATGCACATACGAACTACGTCAGTCCAGGAGCTTGTAAGAAGCTTAGCGAGCACTATGTCGGAGCGGGCACCGAACAATACCTCTCAAAGTTTAAACCGCACTATTTGTTTGTACTGAAGCTTCACGAACGTCGGCTTTTGTTTTGGCCCGAGCTAATCTTGCAATTTCGGTAACTCCTCTCCTTTGAGTTATCGCTGATGCACGACTTAAGTGTAAGTTAATAGTATAAATTAGTGAAGGGAAAATTTATTTAGGAGCGTCGAGCGGTATTTTTTGGCAGAAATAAATTTATAATTTCGCGTCGTGACATTCTAGTAGGCATGACTGACCGTATTGCGCTGCGTGGCTTGCGTCAAACTAACGAAGCGTGGTTTAGCGACCTGTGTGCGTGAAATATTTATATTTTGCAGCTCATCACAGATTTGATCGATTAATAAACTTTATAAGAATATATGTAATTATTGTTCCATGTGACAATAGATGTGAAAACCATAATAATGTTAATAATCTCGATATACAAATTATGAAATTAATGAAAAAATACAGAAGTCAGCACAGTTATTCCATCGTTGTGAGTTTTGACTTCTGTTGACTGTTCTGATGACTGCCTCAAATTATTTTTATCAAAGAAGAATTTGTTTTTTATTATCCTAACTTGACAGATTCATAATTATGATAAGTGTATATTTCAATTGGTACGTATTTTACTGTCATATTGCTCTATATTTCTTTCTACCACGATGTAAGGCATTGTTTAACTCCGAAACGCAATGCATCGACTTTTATTATAACGGGATTGTCATTATGTGTGTGGTAGTTACAATTTGGCTAACCCTGCAGGTAACGCAGGCCTGGTTATCCAAATTTTACTCCTTAGACCCAATATTCGTTTCTAAACAGCATAAACTAGTGTAACGCTTCCATCCAAAATGCAAAGTTAAACAACCCACCTTATGTCCCCAACTTTGCTTTTACGGCATATGTTGAATGTTCTTAATTAGTCGTGTTTTAACACGGTGTTCAGGCGACCCAGTAACATTAATTCAGAAAGGCAAAGCTACGTACAGCGTACACTAATTGAAAGACTTGCGAGTCAAAGTGCTAAGTTGAGGCCGTGGTATAAATCATAAGCGCATAGCAAGGATTTTTCTGTAATTTAAATGTATTAATTATTTCCAATCGCTATGCTGTAATAATAAAATTACGAACTCTGTAGGTGGTAGAGCTATGCTGAAGCTATTATTGGTTTCAGCATGAATGGGTCGGCTCGTCCGGAGTAGCACCACCCTCTCACAGAAAACCGACGTGAAGTAACAGTGCTTGCATCGTTGCATTTCGTTCGGTCAGTGAGAGCGCCGGAGACCCACCTCCCCTCCCCTCCCCTCTCCTCTCCCTTTCTCTCCACTCCCCCAAACACAGACTGGCAACGCATTTGCGACTCCTCTGGGGTTGCTAGTGTCTATTGCCTATGGACGTCGGTGATTGCTTAACAACAGGTGACCCGCCAGTTCGTTTGTCATATGATATAAATAAAACCAAACACATTTTAAATATATGTTACAATTCCAAGACAATGCTATTCATGAGATCGTAATAGTATAATAATTGAAATAGAATTAATCGAAAATAAAACCAAGACAAATTTGTAAAATCCTAGTGTTAGTTTGTGATTTCTGATAACGTTACTAAAGTCATCAATATTACTACCAAATCGAAAATTAAAAACATTTCTATTTTTTAATATAATTTGACAAAAATTCTAATCAAAAATGTAACTTTCTAACTGGTTATAAATTACATTTATAACTTATTGTGTTATAATTATTAACTTGAATTTATATGTAAATGATAAATATATTTATTCATTTTGCACACGTATTAAGAACCTACGTCAGTGCAATAAATTCACAAAAATATTTTGTTGCTACTGCTATAAGCTGTCATTCATATATATATCATTTGTCATTCAGATTCACGTATTAGATATGCGTGTTCTTTTCAAATAATAATTTTATCTTAATATTACGTGTTAATCATATAATACTAATAATAAATACTCTGTCAATTGTATCTGTAAACGTTTAAAATGAACAAAATTTTGTGCAGCACTAATATGTGGTAAAATAATTCTTCTACAAACCCTACTGTTTTTGGCAAGCGCTTATAACTTTGGCTGTAACGTGAACATGTTGACAAATTGATGTTAACATACACAGAGCTTTGTAAGGATACTCGTGGTTCTTACCACGCAGAATATGAATTATATTATTGAAATGTGATAATTTCAATGCTACATTAGAATTGCTGTTCTATAGCGAACGCATCACGCAATTCGAATAGCAGAAAGGGTAGGGTAAGAAAAAATTTATTTATGATAACGATTTCTATGGCTTTTTTATTCTGAAAAACATAGCTTAATAGCCCACTATCCTTTATAGGTTTATATTAGGACAGCCACTGATAAAATAGTGTTATAAATTCATATACCATCTGAGCCGCATCTGATCAGGGTTCTGCCAAAATTCTGGGACGAATACTTATGGTATATTGTGACAAGTAAATGTTGTTATCAAAGAAAACGCGGATAATTAATTTGTTTACGAGGAATATATATGTATATATATATATATATATATGAAAGCACTAACGTAAAATCCTGAAGACATCACAAGGCACTTGACAATGGGCGTGAAAATTTAGTAGTAAGGACTGGTTGCCAATATAAAGGAAAGAACAAGCAGAACAGCAAGCAAAACGTTCAAAGCGTCATTGTTATTATCCTAATAAACCTATGCCACCGAGTCAGTATTCAATGACATCGATTACGTTGTCCTCAATCGATTAAGTAATCGAATGACCGATCGTTGACCGGGTAACCTGTCCGCCGCCGCCGCCGCCCGACCTTACGATCCGTTCATACGCACCGTATCGCTGTGGTCGTATTTATAGCGGCGTTGCGGTGTGAATGAGGTCGTTCGGTGCGGTTTTTTTTATTTTAGTAATACACAGATTTTATTGAGATTAAATTCCGGTTTTAGTTAAAATAATGATTTCTTATGTTTGTAATAGTAGCGTGTTATTTAAGCGTAACTGTCAAGTATTTTGAAATGCTAATCCTTTTATTTCCCAACTTCCGAGATAAATTAGACACTGTATTTAGACTACGGTTGTTATATCCCCAACTTCCTTATTTTTATTAGGCAGGTAATTTGTTAGTTATAATCAAAGTATTAATAATGGCAATCAAAGTAATGGTAATCAAAAAGTGTAAATTTGTCGCGCAATTTTTACACATAAAATTTCTACTCAATACCTTTTAATATGGTACTAAGTCATATCTCTTTGTATATAATTCTTCTGGCTGTCCGAATATACCTGAACTCCTCCTAAACGGCTGGACAGATTTTGATGATTTTTTTATGTGTATTCAAGAATGGTTTAGATTCTCAATTGGACACGGCAGCGGGGGCTGTGGTTGCATTTTAGCATTGTCTTAATTGTCATATCAGGGCAACGTCCACCGGGCTTGCTAGTATAGAATCTTCCTCAATATACGGGACATCAAATATACAAAATCACCTGCTTTATATTATTTGTATAAGTTAATTGATATAATACATTATTTTTTATTCTTTCAGAATTTTGTCATAGAGATTTTCAATTACAATTGATTACACGTGTTTCGCTCCGTCACGGAGCATCTTCCGATGTGAGCGAATGGACTTCTTAGTTCCTATATTTCGTTCTCTCTATTACTAGTTTCAGATTCTTCTAAACTATATAGGATATTATTTTATTTCTCTGAAAAAGAGAAACAGCGTGTGAGCGTGTAGGCGTGCATGTGCGTATAGGTGCTATGTGTAATGTTGTAGCAGTGATGTAAGGTTTTGTGTCACTGTATCGCGCAAGTAACACACTCAAGGGCTCCCTGCCGAGGGATCGAACCTAGATTTGAGTCGCTACCGAGGGAGGCCTAATCTGGTGTGCGGGAGCGAAATCTACCCCCAGACCACGGCGTGATCTGTGGTTACGTGGGCGTAGGCGTGAGCACGCTCTGTTTGGAGAGACAGGCTGGTACTGATTGTTCACTGCCGTTATTTCATCAGGAGGGTCGATAAAAATACGTCGCGGCCGTCTTCTATGACGCGCAGCGTTTGGTACGGGTTCGTATTGTGCGGCGGATACCACTAACGAACTGTCCTCGAGTAACATTTAGTCTTCGTTTCATTAGAATCGGTTCACTCTATCAAAAGTTATTGTAATTTTAATGACGACGCAACTTAAGTACCTATGATCAAATCAAATCAAAATATTCTTTATTCAATTTAGGCCCTGAGGAGGCGCTTATGAAAGTCAAAGCTACCACCGGTTCGGAAAACAACCCAGTCATCGAGAAGAACCGACAAGAAACTCGATCTGGTTAATCTTTTCATGTTACATATTTTTACACAGTATAATTTAGTTACAAAGTTTTAAGTGGATGCACAAAGAGGACCGTCATTTCCAGACGTCACAATCGTTCACATACTGATCCACCCTATAATAGCCTTTAGATATTAAAACCCGCTTGACATGGCTCTTGAACTCACTATCCGTCAAATCGGTAAACGGTTTAGGGATTTTCTTATAAAACCTAATACTGTTACCTAAAAAACTGTTATTGGACTTCGTGAGCCTGAAGCATGAAATGACCAATTTGTTGCAGTTTCTAGTATTTAAATTATGTTGGTCTTTTACTTGATCCAGCATATCTAAGTTTTTGCGGACATACATTAAATTATCAAAAATATGTTGGGAGGGCATAGTTAAGACGACTTCCGTAAACTTAGTCTTTAATAATTCGCGAGGCCCCATATTATAAATTGCTCGAACTGCTCGTAGACGATAGAAAAGTAGATAAGTAAATGGACATAATAATACATTGAGATCATATGATTAATATTATTAGTCACTGTTTTTTTTTACATTAGATTTCATGCGGACGGTGTCGCAGGCACAGCTGATAAAGAATATACCTGTAGCGTATTTATAGGAGCTAACATAAGGGTGAAAAGTATTTTTTAAAACGAGTTAACGACGCGTATGAAACCGCTGTTTGGTAAATGTTATTATGGAAATAAAGCAATCATTTGGCTGTTTGAGACCGCGTATTCGCAAACTTTCCCTCTCTTCAATCAAATTCAAACGGGACTGTTCGTTTGCGTAACCCTAAGGCTTAAACACTCGGAGTTCCTTTCAACATTATTGGGACAGTGACGTCAGTATCTTTCGGGACCTTCATCAGTTTTAGGGACTGTTTGTGTCCCTTGCGCGTGTCACGGTCCTATTTGTGAAGTGTTTTAGTTTTCATTTCGACGCTTACTAGCGAAATTCGTTGACATGTTAGAAGTTAGAACTGTAGATGTTTGTTGGAAATGAAGAGTATTGATGAAATCTCTAACATATGAGAACATAGGTTAATTGAAATATATGTAGAATAATATTGAAGTCAAACTTCTAATGCGACTTTCAACAAGGTTGCGTTAAACGTTTAACGCTACCATGGAGGGGGTATGAAAGCACTGTTGCGTTAAACGTTCAAAGCTACAAACTATATGATTTCACTAAAAAATCAATTTCTACCCCTTTTTATTTTCATTTCCACATTACGAAGTTTCACTTATTCCGCGCAGAGGGACTCCATGTAGTATTTTTATCCGTTTTTTTTCTTAATGTCATATTATAATCGAAACAATTTTACTGTTTTTGATTTTAAACGACTCATATCTACTTATACATATATTAAAGAATTTATGCTTATACTTATATTGCGGTTTTATCGTTAATTTTCTTACTTTAAATTCATATAAAACTATAATTGTATATTTTAAATTTTATATAGTGAATTGTAATATTAAATTTCGTTACTATTGTGCAAAACCATAAGGACTTACAGCAGATGCTTAAAAACAAATCTTAACACATTGACGCTGTATTATTATTTTTGTCTGGTAGATTCTGTTTAATTTTTTTCTTCATAAACCTGGGTAAATCACTCTTTTTTATGTTATGTTACACTAGTTTGCAATATAGATTCGTTTTTGTAGCTCAGTGAAATTAGACATGATGACATGGAATGTGATTTCTAGGATAATACAAAATTTCCCGGAGAATTTTAACGTTTTCATAGAGCACTGAAATTTCGAGGTATTACTGACACTCAAATGTGTGAAATATTTAGCTACTCCATTAGAAGAATTTAATGCCAATGAAACAAAAAAGAAGCATATCAATAGCACCAGCTTCAACAGATAATTTGATTCGTTGAAGCCACAAGAATGACATTACTAACCAACGAAACAATAACTCGTTGTAGTATTGTACAATTCCTTCTAAGAGTAATTCAATGAAATGTATGACTAGTTCTTATAATGACTTGTCGAAAAAAATGATACAATTGGAAGAAGTTATTAATTTTCTTTTACCGTTTAATAGTCGTGCAGTTACTCGAACGGTAGTATTATCTCAGATAGAGAACAGAATTGTAAAAATATTCTTGTAAAATCGTATCGGCGTGGAATGTGAGCGCTCACCGAGAACCATTGAACTCGCGTAATGCACTCAGTTCGAATCAGATCACAAGTGTTCTCTCCAAGTCAATCCTCTGAAAACACATTACAAGTTTTGTAGCGAGGATTTCCTTTGCAGAGCAAATGTTCATGTGTACGTATGGCAAGTTCGATAAACAATTACATCGCTTGTTCACTAAATATATATAGTGTAATGTTTGCATAATTTATTCTAAATTTTGTTTCTCTCAATAGTAATCATACGCTTTATTGCATTTTCTATTAGGGTTGACCTGTTTAACGCTCGCCTTAACAGTCCGGTGAAGCTGTTAAGACCTTGCTGGGTCAATAGCGTAGATATTTCGAAAAAAAAAAAAAAAGGGTGACCTGTTGAACATCCTGTTAGATGATATGTACGGTATTAAGAAAGTGACAATATAATCCGGCCAAATGTAAATATTGATATCTTTATACCAGTCGCTACATTCATTCTGATCTGATCAGTACAAATTAATATAAGTAATTAAAAAATGACAGCCATTGCATATACCAATAATACGTAATCAAACGCCTCTGTTACCTAGTAATGGGGGTAGAAATAACATTTAGAATCTACCTTTCACTTCAGGTTATTTATATTACGGCACAATCTATCTATCTTTAATATATATATCGTATACCTTTAAACGAGCAATTCTTGTATATTTTTATATTTGTATATATTCAGGATCTCAGAAACGGCGTCATCTTTTTCCGTGTAACTTAGTATGTAGGTAGTTTCTGGGACGTTAAATCGATCTAGCTAGATGTTATTCATAGAAAACTTTTTTTGACTGAGGTTTCAGGCAATGAAAAAATTTAGCTAGAATATAAAGGTAAATTTCGCCACCGCTATCAAAACTAAAATAGCTCAGATCGAAATCACCTACTTCGATAAAACCGTGTAGCCCCAGTTCGACTCCGAGTGACAGCAAAAGAGATACTTTTTCCATTTTTTTTTTTGTAGAAAAAATGCTAATTTTGTGAGGCGAACCTAACAGTTTATTAAAAAAATTAGCTAGAATATAAAGGTAAATTTCGCCGCCGCTGTCAAAACAAAAATAGCTCAGGTGGAAATTGATTGCTTCGAAAATCCGTAAAATTTTATTATTATAATTATAAGAGACATATCTTTTTTAAATATTTTTTTATGTGAAAAAATGTTAATTTTGAGAGGCAAACCTAACAGTTTATTTTAATTTGAAAATGTTTTTAAAGAACCGAGGTAGGCTCGGTCGCCCAGGTAGGTTTATTTTAAATATCAAATGAAAAACCGTATCTACGTAACAATCCAATATATAAAAAACAATATTCTAAAATTCATTTGTTTGTGTTTATAGATAAATATTATATCAGATTCTAATCAGAAGAAATTGTGAACAGAACTAAAGACTGTAGCTATGCTCCTTTCAGACTTGCAGTCACTGACCTCAGACCGAACTTTACATTCGCAAGGCAATCGGCACTGCCAACAGACGCCCAATATGGAGTTGGGACATCCTGTGAACAATGGATGATTCGCTGTGCCATAAAAGCGAAGGCATTTTGGAATATTCTGAATGTCCTATTAAAATCTACTATGGTGGGCTAAACAATCGGGTTATTGAAGTTGTTTTTGCTATTGTTGAAACGTATAAGTCTTTGGCCGCTACCTTTCACACAGATTAAATAGGTTCGTAAAATGCCACAAAGGAGCCATGGAATCCATTCAATCTAAGTAATAATGCCTTTTACCACAAAATGGTGCAATCGATGAAATATAAACTTCTTTCTGGTCGAATCTATGAGTGAGGAATACACTATCACCATTTGTTTTACTATTGGAATGATTTATTTATTTAGAAGGCTTAAAAATTATCATTACAAAAGAATGATTTGAACCGAATGGTTGAAATGAAAGGTTTTTGTAGGTGGTAGAGCCACATTGAAGCTATTATTGGTGTCAGCATGAATGAGTTGATTCGCTCGGGGTAGTACCACTCTCTCACAGAAACACCGACGTGAAGTAACAGTGCTTGCATTGTTGCGTTTCGTTCGGTCACTGAGAGCGCGGAAGGCTCACCTCCTTTCCCTTCTCCCTCTGCCCTTCCCCTTTTTTGAGCTTGATGATTTGATAGAATGTTATGGAATTAATTTTAAATCTAAGCTTATTTGAATGTCGTAAGTGTAATTACAACTGCTTTGGTGGAAATTTTGTCTTTGTGGTGTTCGTATTTATACCTAATTAGAGTCACGATATGCGTGTATTTATAGAACAAAGGTGCGTTTCAAAACTTGATTGAGCTATATAGCTTGTTGGCATCCTTTCAAAACAGTAACCAACAAAGTTTAATGACGTTTTCCTCGTTAAGCGACTTTCCGAGCAGGTGGTCCGTTCTGATAATTCATAAGTAATTAACTTACTTGTAAAAGTCTAGTTAAATATACATTTAAATTATCTGATGGAAAACCAAGTCTTTCATTATTATAGGATACTTTTGAATAGTATATTTGGGATATTAATTTTAGGTCTTTTATTAAAGAATCGGGATTGGTAACGTAATTTACCCTTAGCTGGTAACGTTGTGGACGATAATTTACGGCGTAACTTTCTACACGTAGTCCGGTATGATTTATGAGTTTTCGTATCTTCCATAGCCGACCCTTGGGAATGTTAACAACCTAATAATAATATCACTATGTACAATAATCGCGCTGATTTTGTAGTTTATGTAGTTCGGAAGATTTCCTTATTTTTTGAATATAGAAGTTAAGATGTATTAAAACCGACTAATACTTTCTTGCGTATGTAGAAATGTATTTAATAATACTCAGTCGTTTGTCTACCATTTTCAAGTGAATATTTGTCATTACGTACCTATCGGTGTGTTTCGATTTTTGCCCTTGAGAAGTAAGTCTTTTCTAGGCCCTGGACATGATCAGTTAAAAATGTATGTGATTGTGATCAAATGCTAGCTCACAGTATAGCAAAAAATTTGTAAAGCGTTGGGTGTTTCGGATTTTTTTCTAGCCATAATAATAAATATTAACTACGACTTTAAGAGAGAAGGTATGAAATCGTGTATAGAAAAATTAAGACTGGTAGAAATCAAATAATATGTGTCTTTGAATCGGAATACATTAATTAATGAAATATTACGATTTGTTACTTTGTGATGAATAATAAATAATTGAACCGACTATGCAAAGGGAGGGTAATTCGAATTTACTTGCGATCAGTTCTTTGGCAGTCTATGAATCCCATAATAAACTTAATGAATTTTAACATATCTATGAGGTGTTTTGAGATTGTTCCTAATTTTGTAAATAAGATAAACTATATAATTGTGTAGCACAAAGTATGAAAAAAGATCCTGTATCGAAGGTTGGGGTCTGTCTTTTTTAAACGTGAGTAAGTTTAAACTCGGGAATAATTGTAACGAAAGAAAATATCTAATCTTGCATGATCACAGCGAATTTTCTATGTAATCCGAAATTTTCTCCCTCAATGCATACAAGAGGATTCACCTTGAAATTCTGTTATTAGTCTGGTTCGCATTCTCGATGGAACTCAATTTCAACTGAATTGTCTCACAGATATTATTCTGTTGTACTTGTTCTATGCCATTTTATTTATATTAAATTCGAAAGAATAGATGAATATGAAAAAAATGGTATAATTCCTTTTTACGAAGTTACAAATGATATCATGTCGAGACTAGACTGCAACTACATTCCAAGTGAGGAACAAACTAGTAGACTTTTAACTTGCTGCTGGTAATCTGCAAAGAGCCTTAAAAATTGTTCTAATACCGTAAA
Organism: Antheraea mylitta; assembly: GCA_014332785.1. Lineage (NCBI taxonomy): Eukaryota > Metazoa > Arthropoda > Insecta > Lepidoptera > Saturniidae > Antheraea > Antheraea mylitta. Next base: position 3,634,357 of record JACEII010000028.1, on the reverse strand, counting down.
TGTATATGTCAATGTACACGTAAATGTAAGAAATAGATCTTCTAGTTTCAATACTGATCCCTCTCAGTTTCGCATAGGTACAATATACTAAAATTCAATTAATCTTATTATCACCCCATATTCACGTTATACTACTAGACACGACTGTGTTGTGTGCTAACACACTTTCTTATATCATAAGTACTAAACTGTATGTGGTCCACTTCAAGAATACTTATAACAAAAATATATTTATACCTATTAATGCGTAACCAATTGTTATTATGATAGCGTAACCTAAATCGTAACGGCAATGTATTTTTACTCTTAGTGCGCCTGAAGAAGTCTCAGATTTAAAAATAATTTTATTCATTAAATGACACTACAACCGTAAAACGATCTCTGACAAATGAAATTAAATATGATATTAGTAGAATAAGAAGTACCTGTGGTCGACATTCGACCATAGTTAATTGATTTTTTAAAGTTTGAACTGTATTAGGGTTGTTTTGTCAAAGGGTATACTTCTATAATCGAAGGTTTTCATCGTGGCTTCTCAGTTATTCGCCATTTTCAATGATCTTTAATTATATAAACATAAAAAAAAACTATGTGTAAATGTAAATTGAAATTAATTATAACTGAAACAAAAACCATTTGGTAAAGCTCTGAAATTCTAAGTAAACATAACTTTACGAAAGTAAAGAAATTTATCGCAACCCATGACATAAGTAAAGGCACTCCTGTCACCTAAAAATTTTAACATCCAATAAAACCAAGGAGAGTTCATTAATAATTATTTCACCTCTTCAACCTCAACCTCCTTCGCAACCTTTTTTGAAGTTCGTTATTGACAGCTGTCAAAATATCTTTTATTTACATGTGTGTATATGTTGTGTAAAATTTAAGCAGTAGTGTGAGTAATGCATATTTTTAATAATTCAATGTACTTTTAATGCATGTTATATGAAATAAATGGATTTCTGCACTTCTCCACCATATAAACTTTAACTATGCCAATTTCAAGTTGATACGTTCACAGAATTACCTTAGAAAGGAGTACAAAGTTTTTGCTTAACGTATTAATATATAGATAATGGTGATAGGAAATTTCCAATTTAATAATGCGTTACCAAACCTATTGTATGCAACGCTCAAAGAGATTTTCACAATAAGTACAATATATTTTTAAAAGGTTCCCTATAATATATTGGAAATCTAATGCCATTGTAATGTGCCGTTTCGTTTTGTAAGGTGTTTTATTTAAATTAACTTCAAATAAACTTTTAAACAGACGTCTCCGTTTATTGCAGGAGCTGGCTCTCGAATGAACTTTAAAAATAAATTGCATTTCAAAACACAACCGTTAAAGCGAATTTCACGTTTAACTTTTTACATTCAATTTTCCTGTGAGCCACAAACCTGCCACGATGAGATGTGCATTTTAATTATAAAAGTAATTAAAATAGTTGTCGTCCTCTACGTCTGCGCTCGACGTGTTCTAACCACAGAATGAAGACAAAATTGCCGCGTGGTCACCGCTGAGGTCGTTTTGGCAGCCATATTGAATCTGTAACATAAACGTTAGAAAGATGTTTTAAATTAATTGCTTTTTAGTTTTATATTCTAACTGACTGGGCCACACGTCACTGTGGCTCAGTTATTACGTGTTGAATTGAATAAAATACGTGCACCATAAAATAACCTGGAGTTGAAAAGTAAATTAAAAATAAAAAAATGGCCATATATGGGATATTTATAACAGTGTCCTAGAGTCTTCTGACAAAAAAATAGTTTAAAGCGCCATCTGTTCGAGACTAATGAAATTTACAATTAATAACATTAAACAACATTGACCATCATTTAATTTGTAATTAAATATATTAATGCCATTAATAGAAACAAAAATTATTTTATCTCTCAAGTTGGACTAAATTATACATGTATGTTAACTGTCATGAAGGTCGGTTGAGTAGTTTCGGAGTTCATCGTGGACAAATATCATGA